>JAPMOR010104644.1:72569-82780 GCA_026543865.1 Argiope aurantia
ATGCCTTGTCTCTCAGGCAAAATTGCTGCATATTTATCTCACAGTTAAGAGATTTCAAGAAAATTGAGTCACTTCAGCTAAAGTTTAATTTATTATTATTATTATTATTCTCTTTCTTGTTTTCATTACGTGATATAAATATCAGTGAAGGATTGTAATAAAAATCTTCGTAACTCTAGAATTTCAAGTTAATTTCCATCACAAGTTTAAGAGAGGATTTTTTGACAAAGACTTTCTAGTATCCCATTTAATATATATGTTAGAAAATGTCTTTAAAAAGTTTTAAAGATGTCATTTAAAAAGTTTAGCCGCTAAAAACTCTGTGTTCTATAGAAAGGGGAATACTTAAACACAGTTTGTGCATTTGAAAAATGGAAATGGAAAATTAATATTAAATTATATATTAAATTAATGGTATAGCCCAATGCATCATAAGTTGACGAAGCACTTTTATATCCGTTTCTTAAAAAAACATGTAAAATACTTTTGGCAACACTTTACTTCTTACTTAAAAATGTTAGGAGCCAAAATTACACTAGATTTTCATTACTACTGAAAACCAAAAGCTGTGAAAGCTTGTTATATATAGAAATCATATTAGAAATCACAAAAAATTGCTGAAAAACATATAAAGATATTTAAAAAATAAGAAAAATGAATTTTCTAGAAAATTTCATAACAGTTCAACTACATAAGCGAACTCAGTACCTTAAGTGGCTATCCATCAACTGATAGAACATAGAAAAAACATTTGTTCGAATCCTCAGCAATTGTAATAATTATTGAAGCTTTCCTTGTATGATCTTCAGATTCGATTTCGATCATCACTAAATTACTTCTTTTCGCTTTACGGCTTGGGAGAAAGAACAAAGCAAACACAAATAGATGATTAGGTTTTTTTTTTAGTGCTCGCTTACGTTTGACGTCACGGATCAACGAAATCTTTTGTTTCGATCTAACATTCCTTCTTTTGGTCACTGTAAATGAATCATTTCCTGCTCCGTGGGTAGGATGCTGGTTATTTTAGCCTTTATATTCAATGCATTGGAATGTCTTATAAATATCTTGCAATTCATCGCAAGGAATAAATATTGGAAATTTAACAAAAAAAGCGATAAGTGTAGAAGTTTAATGCATAAATCACTTATTTTAATAAAAAAAAAACGGAAGTTTAAACAATTTCATCAATTTTTTAAAAGCAAGACAAAATATTAATATATATCAGATTTCAAATGATACTTTAAAAAAAATTTTCCTTTTAAGTAGGATTTTTGCAAAATCGTGAAAAAGATATTGAATTTTTATACAAATGCAAATAAATAAACACGCACCAGAAGTAAAATAAAATTTCAAATATAATTAATATCACTGACTCTTCGGGCAATCTCGAAGGCACATAGATAAAATCGGTATGACCGGACCACTACAGTAACACTGGTGGGAACTGTAGTTGTGTCCTAAGGGCCATCACTGACCACGGTACAACCCTTTCCCAAGGAAGTACATCCCGTCATCGGTGGAAGGAACCAGCCCCTCACCTTTTCGCGTACCCTGCAGGTTGACGAGAACCAACCACCATGCCGGAAGTTTCTCAACCTCAATTACGAGGTGCCACCGAAGAGGGCAGATTTAAAATATATTTAAAAAAATTCTTAGTCTCGCTAATTTAGTGATTATAATAATTTTCAGTATCAATGAGTATAGTAATTTTAAATATTTTCATGATGTCAAAAATAACTACAAATAATTACTTTATTTTTAATGGTATTTTCCTCTATTTTTAATCTACAATCTGAAATTTGGTTTTAAAAGTATTCTATGTCATAAACTGCCTAAATAAAATTGAATGACGGTTTGTTTATTTGTTTCAACCGTATAAAATTACTTTCACAATCTTAGAGAGAATTGCAAAAAAATTTGGGCTTATATATTTTGCGGCGTTTGCAATAATTAACTGTATTATTAAAAAAATTTACATTTTCACCTCATTTTTTTAAAATTTTGTAACATGTCATTAGACATAAAAATTAGTGATATTAAAATTTATTAACTCAAAAAAATGTAACTTTTTGTAAACGTAATATTCATTTTTGTTTACTTATTTTTGTGATATTAATAAATTTTTTAAATTAAATTAAACCCATTAATAAAGATGCGTTTTTTGTTGAAATATTTAGTCCATTTTACTGTTTAATCACATCGCTTTCGCCCAATTTTTCTTTAAAAAATACCATGAATAAATAAAAAAAATCCAACAGAAATATGTTTAAAACATGAAACTAATTTTATATACATTAGTATTTCTTTGAAAGTGAGTACCATTTTGCTCTACAAAAGATATTTTTTTAAATTTATCTAAATTTTTTAATTATTACAATTTTCGATTTAGTTATTATTATTTTTTTCAAGTACCATTTAAAAGAACTGTTTATATTATCACATTAAGAATTGAATTAAAGTAGTAAAAATTATTTATAATCTTTTTCAGTTTTCTACTATTAAAATAGATATTCTTTTAAATCAAAATTACATTTTTTACTCTTGCCAGTATCAACTTAGAAACTTCCAGTTTCTCCCACTACCAAATCTATTTTCTTAGTTCTATAGGGATTCCAAAGAATCTTTCATATTTGTGTGACCTATAAAAATACTAAAAATGTTTGCTTATCAAAATATTTAATATCAATTAATTACTATTCAAATAAGATTTGAGAATTTAAAATCATCTTAACGGGGTGATTATAAACACTATATATATATATGTTGCGCATACGTTCCTGATTTTCTTTTTTCTTTTTTATACTCTTTTTTTTTAAATTTTCGAGAATAACTTTCTTTCAAGTATGCAGATTTATTAAAAGCGATTATTTAAATCCCCTAATAATATTTTCTTTGATTAGAAATATAATCCGAAGATAATTGCAGTTTTTTTCAGTGATTATGAGGTTTCTTTTCAATATTTTTGAGGTTGTTCCTTCTAATAGAAACTGATTGAAAATAAGAATATACTTTTTATGAAATTCTATTTATTTTATCCTTTGAATAACAAGCTGTAAAATCATTACAAATATTTTTCGAATAATATGTAGTTTTATGCTAATATAATCCGAGGATAATTAAATTTTTTTCATTGATTATGCGATTTCTTTTCAGCTCTTTTGAGGTTGTTCCATTTAAAATTACTAGTTGAAAATAATAATACACTTTTTTTATGAAGGTCAATTTATTTTATTCTTTAAATAACAAACTGTAAAATTTCTACAAATATGCTATAAATAATATGATAGTTTTAAAAAAACAGGGAAAAAGCCGCCATTCCACAGAAAAGGCTTCTTTTGTAGCTACAGGGGGTGGTGCCTCTTGATAAAGTCGCTCCCTGTAGTTATATTTCATATTTGTTGTGGTATGATAGTTTTAAGTAATATGTTTCCCTTTTCTTGCAAAATTCTGTGCCTACTTGGAAAAAAGATCGATCTAATATTTTTATTAAAATACAACTTTAAGAAAAATTAATAATGAAATCTTAATTTCTTTTCCTAAAAGTGAAAGACAAAAATAAACATTTACTGAAATATATCAAATGTATCAGAAGAAAAATTCCTTTCCTTCATATTAATGTCCATGGAACAATACCACTTTTCTTCAGTAATTTGAATTTTTTACTAGTCATAAATTGAAAGTTTTATGGTAAGATAAAAATAAATAAAGAGAATTTCTAAATAAAATATGAATGACTTCATGACTATTTGTGCTATTAATATCCCCTTCTGCTGTAATATTTATGAACATAATTTGAAACCCAAATACACATAATATAAAAAACGGTTTTAAATATCTAATATCAAATTTTAATAGCTACAAGGCATGGATATCATGTGCGAGGTATGTAATATTAATTATAGTTTCAATGAAATATCAATTTTTATACAAGTGTCCCGTAACATTGTTTTTAACTGAAAGGCAAATATAAGCTAAGTAAAACAATTTTTAAATCACATAGAATTTTAAATTTCTTAGATTCAAATTTTAAAAAAAAGTTAGAATCTCATTTTTAACGAAAATTTTAATAACTTTTAAAGAGTGATAAAAGATATAATTAAAGATCACGAATAATAATTCGGTAACAAATTAATAGAACGGTATAAAATATTTATAATATTTTCATTCAATTACGAACTACAATTAATATTAATCAGGTTAATAATATTTTACATTCACAGTGACAAAAGTTGTAATAAATGGAAAACAGACTGCTTAATTAATCTTCAAGAAATCTTTTCAAAATCTTTTGTTGTTGTTTCTTTACTCTTCATAATATTTTTGAACGAAATTTGATGGAAATACATTGGAATCTATGTTATTTAATAACCTTTGATATAACATTTCTATGTGATTAACTTTTCTATAACGCACAAACAACATATAAACTTCATTTTTACTTAAATCTATTAAAATAAGAATGCCACTTTATCCAAACGATATTTAATACTCGTAGATTCTTGAAAAATAATATTTACCAATTAAGAATTGTAAAAACAACAGGATGCTTCCCTTTCTGTTATTAAAATTTTTCATTGAATTATGCAAAATTTAATGAGCGATTGCATGTTATCAATAGAGGAAAAATAGATATGCTGATTAAAAATATCTACAAAATTTTCGTTTAATAAAAATAGCAACAGTAAAAATATTTTTTCTACACATGAAAAATATAGTTTTATTATGCGAACAATAGAATAATGTATATCTTTATTTTCTTTGCAAGATAATACTAAGCAATTCCCTGTATTTTATGAAATGCTTTGGTAATTAAAAAAAATCTATCCATTTATTTTGTATTTCTATAGCAAATAAACTATTCATGCTTTTCGTTTTTTTAAAAATATAAATAACTAAGCAATGCACATTTTTTGTATTAAGGTACCCTTAAACGCATAATTAATAACTATGAAATAAGAATTTTGATTTCTTTTTCAGCTTTTATTAGCTCAATATAATCAAATTCGATGAGGTTTGAATACACAATTTTTATAATTGACTCATCTTAAGAAATTAAGAAGACTCAAAAGAATCTCAGACTTTTTTCTTTTTCCTTTTTTAAGTCAATATTGTCGTATCGGAATGTAAAAAAATAATTAAACTTTTCTAGAATGTTGCTTATATTTAATTGCGATGAGCTAAACAAATTCCTTTAAATAGTGATAAATGCAATTGAACTAAGAAAAATCCCTTTGTTTAAATCACACAAACACATGCATTTTTATAACATTCGAAATTTAAGTTATATTTTTAGCATTTCTTAATACCAGTTCGCATTTATTATAAAAAAAATCTAAATTCTTATAAGGTAAGACTTTTTTCATTCTTTTTTCTAAAATTGCCTAAAATAACCTTATATATCTCAAGTATTGTATAAAATACTATCATCCTAAATTATAATTTTCAGAAAAGTTGAAAGAATGTTTCATTTTCTATTGTATATCATGATTGATGCGCTAATAGTTTCTTTAAAAAAATGTTTCTTTATTGAGCAAATTAGAATATCGGAATAAATTATCTGAACCGATCTACACCTAAATGATCTATAAAAAATATGGCTATGATCAATAAATTCCTTATCTTATTTTATCACGGAAGAGAAAAAGAATATAGAATCTTATAATTTAATGCTTCTTTTGAAGTAACTGTTCTATAATACTCTACCTTTTTTCTGTCGTTCACACAAAGTATTGTAAATGACATTTTTCAATCTTCTTTAGTGCCTTCGTTGCCGCTCTTCTTCGGAACTTGAGAATTGTTGCACTTTAAGTAAACTCTCCAGATGAGAAAGAGTGTACCATAAGAAGATATGGTCTAATATGCAAGTTTTGGAAGTACCAGAATCTGACAGCTAGTTTGACATCAGGTGCGAATGGAGAACCTGGAGAGTCATTACGCCAGAATTGGGAATCTGCCGTATTATGATGATGCAAATACAATTTTTCTTTACCCGGAGCAGGAAATTTTTAATTCCCTCAATCACGATCTATGGGAAACATTTACATACATTTTATAATATACATTTGAATTATAGTATACATTTGAATAAGATAAAAAATTTTCAGATTAGTCTTTCACGTAATGCAATTCGCTTGTTCTGTCTTATATTCAAAACGGAAGCTTTTTGGATTTATTCCTAATATTAGAATTTTTTTATTTAAAACCTATGGTTTGGAAGTTTCATTTTGGGCTATTCTTTGGCAATTCGACAACAAAAAACTATGGAAAGTTAAGCAAAGTGTTTGGATTCGTTGCTTTTTCAGTATTTTCTTAAAAAGACAATGCTGGATAGAACAAAGCTTTCGGTCTTTTTATTTCAATCTCTCAGCCATTTCAAGATTTTTCTACATTAGGAAGACAAATGGTTCAAAACGATGTTCATTTTAAAGAGTAATAGTCGAAAGCTGGAAAGACCACTATCCTCTTTTTGCACGCAGAACCGTCATTCTGCATCTCCCTGAAAAGGACTTTTGTCAAAAACATGAGTCAGGTGACGGCTTGTCAGTTACGACCCATCATCTCACTCAACTTATAAAAATTTTTCCACTAGGAGAAAAAGAGATTTAGTATTTTGAGATATGTATTGTTCAATTTTGTTATCACTCTACACCTAAATATTGAAATTGCAACTTCATTTCCATATAAACCGTTCATTTCCAGGTGGGTGGGTAACAGAAAAAGTCTTCATATATACCTATGTACAACCTTGTTATAAAAAAATGTAATCTACATGCAAAGTAATAAATGATATTTGTTTGTAATTGCAATAATTATTTGTTTAGAATTGTTACGAATTTTCAATATCATTTTCCCTAAATGATACTATCATCGTTAAAAAGAGAGACTTGCAGCTATTTTTAATAAATAATGAATGGATGGTGGGTCAAAGTATCCTCATCTTGATAGCAAATTGGATGAGTATTTGACAACCTACCGACGAATTTAACAATCTTGATTACAAAAATGAAGTTTTTGGAAAAATCCCAGACTTTCAAATCAATCTCTATTAGGGTCTGAGCTATGGATCGGTTTATGGAATAAAGCGTCGTTATTCGTTTTTTTTCTTCAGTTTTTTAGACTTCTTCCACCTTACTCTCACACACTGAGCATATATCCATAACAGTAGGGCGTAAATTACCATGTCGCAGAAAGACCTAGAGCCTTTTGGTTAATTATTTTAAATATGGAGATCAGAGGTAATGCAAAATTCTGTTTCGAAATTTCAAAAAATACACAGCGAGGTTATAATTAAAGTTCCACTTTGAAATGGTCTTAAAAGTAAAACTACTGGACCAAATGTTACCAAACTTGGTAATAGTTTAAATGAGGTCATGATAATTTCTTTTTCTCCAAAAAAAGTTCCAAAACTCCCCACCAGGGATGAAATGACGCTGAATCAATATCGTTAAGCAAAATTGGATATGAAGATACCGGTTTAAAATGTGTTTAATCGTTTCTGAAACGTGTTACAAAACATATTCAATATGTATTATCTCAACAGCACTGTTTATGGTGATAATCTAAATAATTTGAAGGAACTAAAAGATACGATACACTAATATGTGCATAACATTCTTCCTGATATACTAAAAGCTACTGTTGAGAAGGCAGTAATGCGATTTAACTTGCTTTCTGAAAATGGTGGATACCACATACCATGTTTCAGAAATGATTAAATACACTTTAAATCGATGTCCTGTTTAAAAATATTGAATATAGTGCATTTCACCCTTGGTGGTAAGTGCTTTGGCAGAAAAGTAATTCCCATGACTTCTATTAAACTATTACCAAGTTTTGTAATATATGGTCCAATGGATATACTTTTATGACCATTTCAAAGTGAAACTTTAATTATAACCACCCTGTATTATTATTTTTTTTGTCAGTTAAGTCAATCATTATCTATTTCCTTATATCTCATTTCTAAAAAGGAATGTTTTTTTTTTCTTTTTAGAACTTAAAAGATTATTTGAAAAAAATGTAAATGCATTCTAATAGAACTGTAATACAATTAAGAATTCTTTTTTGAAAGTGAAATTGTTTTAGAATAAAAACAGTTTCTTTATAGTAAAAAAAGAATTGTTTTTATAAATCATTTCACATATTTTTTTAATTTGGGAATCTTTTTCAATATTTGAAGGAATTTCAATTTTTAAAGATTTCCATGATATTGGCCTTTGTTGCTATTATTTACAGGACGAGCATTCATATGTCAGTAATCATCATAAAATTATTCACAACATTTTAGGAATAAATAAATTTGTATTTCTGAATTTAATTAAAATGATTCATTTCCCTTCTCTTTTCAATGGATATCCGGCAAAAAGGAAAATTTGTTGTGAATGTATAATGGGCTTGTATTCTGTAATGCACATGGTGCTTTCTAATCAGTCCATGTAAATTTTGTGAGAAATCTAATTTTTGAAATTGTAGTTCTAGCATTGGGTAACATATTGAATATAAATTATTCTATTTAATTATGATAAAGAAACAATGGTTAAGAATAGCACAAGCACATCAATCATAAAAATGTATTGTAGGCAAATATTTTAAGTTCTTTCGGTGTTTTTATTTTTTTTATCTTTCTTTGGGGACGTTATTTTTGCAGCTAGTAAATTATTTTTGGATTTCAATTCTATTATGCTGTTATTAGAATATAAGAAGTAAAATTTAGATTTGAAAAATAGATTAGCTTTACATCATAGACAATAAAAAAAAGACTTTTCACCATGTAAAAATTAATTAAATTTCGCTAAAATGTACCAAAGTGTTCTGAAAGGGAAAGTCAAAATTTGCATGCTGAGCATGTTCTTCAAAATCGTAATTAATATTGTTAATTCTATTTCCTTTAATTTTTTAGAATAAGTAGCAAACGGAAGGTACTTCGAACCTGTTTCAACCTAATACTGTTATTTGCAAAAAAAAATTCGCTGCAATTAATGGTAACTAAAAAGCACATGATCAAGTATAAAATATCACGCAAGTGCTGTTATTATGCATCATTCACAAAGAAAGAATTCTAAAGATCACTTAGTTAGCATTCCACTCACATTCTTTACATGTTTCGGGTTTTGTTGCTTCCGCATTAATGAATTAGAATTAAAAGAACGGGAAATTGCCGGTGTAATATGTTAATTTGTTTCAATTATTTTTTTAAAAAATCTTTCTTTTTGTTTTTAATACCTTTCTTTAAATTTAGTTATTTTTATCAAATATTATTGCTTAAATTTTTTGGATCTAATTTTGGAATTACTACTTTTCGTATGATGAATAGTTTATTATAAAACGACAGTAAGTAACGATAATAAAAATAATCTATGTAAAAGTAATGCTAAAGATGATTATACAGGATGGTTACCATGTCTTTCCCTGGCTACAAATGTTATTGTAAAATAAAAATCTGTTATAATTTGGCATATGATTGTTTATATTTATTATAAGGATGTTTATAAAGTTTTTAATAAAACCACTTACATCAGTAAATTTCGATATGAGCAACCTTAGTAGATTGGAAAATATCAAGGTAGTATTCCGGTTCCCGCCAGATACTGTCCAGAATTCCGACTGTCACACGAGATGTAATATCTTAATCCTTACTTTGAGAGCATCAATACCGATTATTTCAATTTACAATTTTTGTCAAGATTTTCTTATCAAGTCATGACAGGTACGGTGCAGACATCCTAATTGGAAGGCAGAAAGATGGAAAAAGAAAGCGTGAGAAAATATTTTGAACTTATATTATTTCAGAAAAGAATTTTTAATACAGCATTTTGGCTTTGTAGGAAAAAAATTGTCCGTGCAACGCAGAAGTTAATTATTTATGAAAGGAGAAATTAAATTGAGAATAAAACTATTTTTAACAATAATTACAATCCTCCCATTCCACAAACATCAAACTATAGCTGGAATTTTCTCATCACATGATTCTGTGAAAATAAAGCAGCTTAGCAAATATGTTTAAATAATTTTAAATTATGCCACTTGAAATAATTGCTCAATATATAACATGTCAAGTATTCAATCAAAAAGACTTTATCTACGCAAGGGAAACTACTCAATATGGTTCTCTTCTTCCTGAAGTAAAATACGCGTTCTGTGGACAGCTTGTTCAACTTGTTCTATCTTCAGCTGTTTCTTGGACTGCGTTCTGTGGACAGCTTGTTCAATTT
>JAPMOR010104644.1:94653-104802 GCA_026543865.1 Argiope aurantia
TATCTATCAGTCTCTTTGTTTGTGAACACGATAAATCAAAAACACTTGGAGCTAGACGAATGAAATTTAATATATGGTAATCCCACAAAAATTCTAAATTTCTTTCGAATTTTGTGCGAAATTCATTCTGAAAAATTAATCTGTCCAACTATCTTAATATAAGTTAACCCGTTAAATAGAATTTTATCGATAAATAGAATACCCAATAAAATAACTACTCGATAAATAGAATAAAATTTTATTCAATTCCTTTTTATTGAATCTCCACACTGAATTTAACGGAATTAAGTTTAAATATATAGCAATATGTATATTATAATATATATATATATATATATTATATTATATTTTAATGTATTTATGCTAATTAATTTACCAACGTCAAAAAAGGCAAGTTCATTTTAGTTATGGAAATATATTTTAGAACTACAAATTTATCACAAATTTACAAGTTTGGACTCCTTATCTATCTTTCTAGGATTTCATTAAAACCAAAAGGCAAATAATTTTTCAGTTATGCCACGAAATTAAAACCCAAGTAACAAATAACACAATTTTAATGCTATTTAAAGGTTATTTTTAGAATATTTTCAATTTGCAAAAGATAATTGATGTTGCACAAGAATAGGGAATTTCCAAAATCTAATTTTCTAATCCATCACGAAAGGTACGATAAACTGATAAGAAGTTTTCGCAAAATCAAATTTTAATGAATAAAATTGTTTTCAGGTAATGGAGAAAAAAATTGACGTTTCAGAGACAAGTTAATTAAAGTAAAAGTGTATTAAGTAAAAATGAAAATCAATTTAAAAGGATTATAACTGAAGAATGTAGAAAATGAAATTACAGATAATTTTACATAGTATAGAAGATTTCTATAATAAAATTTCGCAATGATTTATGATTTTTTTTAAACATGTTATTAAATAGATAATCAGTCGTTAAGAGGATTGCTGATTTAAATCAAATTCCAACTTTCTCAACATATAGCTTTGGAAAGCAAGCGATCTTTTTTATCGGTTTCATTGATATTATTATTTTTTAGGAAGAATGCTGTATTAGAGAATTATTCGCATCACAAAAGTTCATTTTATTGCTAATCGAAATATATTAGTCGATGCTTTTTCTGAAAAATTAATCTGAGACTCTCACAACGCGTGGGATGTATTATGATTATAGAAATTAAGAAGTTCCAAATTGACGTTATGTCTAGAATTATATCGAAGTAGAAATGTACGTGCAAAGTATTAAATTTTTAGTCATTAACCTTTGCAATTGAAGTTGATAGAAAATCAAATGTTCGTTCATATTTCTCCATTCAGTTGATTTTTCTCTCCACTTAAATCATTATATTTATTTCCTATATGTTTATTTTTTTAAGTCAATTGAGTATTACTATATATCATACGAGATGTTCACAATTTTTTTTCTTGATTTCAAAAATAAATTATTGAAAAAGAACCATGGATTATTATAGTGTAAAATTGCTATAATAATCAATGTTTATAACAATGGTCATATTATTTAATTTTTTTTGTATATCAGATTTTCTAACTAATGCAAAAATAGTTATTTTATATTCTACTTTTATCAAAATGGTGACAACAAAGGAAGAAAGTTCTTCATTTCCATAAACTAAAATCAGCCATTTCTATTCTATCTCAATATTGGGTTGCATGAAGAAGGATGTGTTTGTAATGTCAGCTGAAGCTATTGATACTCTTAAAGTTAGGATTCCAGATGGTGTGCCTAGTGTCAGCCGAAACATTGGACAACATCTGAAAAAAATTGGATGTCGCCTTGACATTTTTCAATCTTCCCAAGGTTGCTCACGTTCAAATTTACCGATGTAAGTGACTTTATAAAAATCTTTGTAAATGCCTTTACAATATATAGAAGCAACCATATGCCAAATTATTAACAGTTTTTATGCAATAAATGTTTCAACCAGGGAAACATTTTGTGACTATTCTATATAATCATCTCTAAAGCATATTGATTACATTTGTTATCGGTACTTTTTGCTGCTTTGCAATAAACTATACGTAAAGTAAAAAAGTAATAATTCTGAAATGAGTCATACAAAAATATAAGTAATAATATTTAACAGAAATAATAAAATTAATATATATGCATTTAATAAAAGTATTTAATTTGCATTAAAGCATATCTTACTTTTATTCTTATTCATTAATGAGGCTGAAACAACCCCAGAATATCTAAATAATGTGAATAAAATGTTAAATACATGGTCTTTCTTTGAGAACTATGCAAAGTAGCTATACCTGCGTGATATTTTATACTTTATCAGCTACTTCATAGTTAGGGTTATCATATAATTTTTGTGAATTTTCCAACACGAATAACAGCAATAATTCGTTAAAAAAGTTTGAATACCTTTCATTTGGGACTTATTCAAAAGAATAAAGTGAAACAAAACTAACATTATTAATTACGGATTCAATGAACATAGTCAGAATACAAAGGTTGGCCTTTTTTTTTTAGAACATTTTGACATTTCTTAGCGAAACTTTAATTAATTTCTACATGGAATGAAGTTCCATTTTTTCGATTTTATTCATTCGCCTATGATGTAGAGGAAAATTTACAGATTTGCAAATATAATTTGCCTATCTTATTTTCTGATAGCAACAGAATTGATTTGAAATCCAAAAATAAATTGCTAGAAAAGATAAAAAAGTCGACAAAGAAAGATAAATATATGTAAATAGAACAAAAGCTTTCAAAATACTTGTCCTCAATATATTGTTATAACTGATATGCTTATGTTATTCTTAACAATGTTTTTCCTTATCATTATTGAATAGAATAATTTATACTCTATACTACATTTTGGAGAATTAGATTTCGTATAAAATTTACGTAAACAGATTGGAAAGCACCAACAGCACAAATCAAAATCTGTTACCCAGCACAACCTGATATTTAGTGTCAATATCATTCTTGCCAGAAATATATTAAAAAAAGATTAAATGTGAATTATTTTTTTTTAAAATTCAGAACATCAATCTGATTTGCATCAAAATTTTTGTGACAACTTTTTATGATGACAAATCGAATCTAAATGATTGCCATTCAAATAAAACAACAACAAAAAAGTAAATAGATTCAAAGACGTTTTTAAGATTGAAATTGATTCAAATAATCATAAATATATTAGAATTAAATGAAACACAAAATATTTACAAAAAAATATCTCTATATTTACTATAAAAAAGCAGCTTTTTTATTCAAAGATAATTTAACTGCCATAAATAGAATTCTTAATTGGAATAGAGTTCTAGTGGAATATATTTATGTTTTTTAAATAATCGTTTGAATTCTAAAACTATTTTCTAAATTCTAAAAAAAAAAAAAAATCTAAATTAAAAAAACTAAAAAGAAAAACTATTTTTTTTAACTGAGGTGTAATAATAATAATAATAATAATTCGCATTAGTCACTTTTTTATAATTGCGATGGTATTGTCCTCAACATTTAAAATTACTAGCTAAAATGTCCCAAATGTTATGCGATGTTGCAATGCACTGTCATACTGTTATGGTTACGCGTCCGATGTAAGTGTATATCATGCAAGAATTTCAAAAAGGTCAATAACGGATTGTGATAGAGCTAAAATTGTTGTATTTACGTATTTCCAGAAAGTTAATTTTTGTCGCTATAATCAACGAATTGGCGCCAAGTTATCAAATACTCATGAAGTTTTTCACGAAAATCGGAAGTCTTAAACTCGTCATCCATTCATTCTTCATTTAAAATATCTGTCTCTCTTTTAGATTGTATATAAATAGTACAATTATCACGAATTTAAAACCATCACTACAAACAAAATATATAATTTATTATTTTGCATGCAGAAAATGCTTGTTTGGAGTAAGTAAAGTACGAAAATTCATACGATGACTTGTTCTACCATCTGTGTTGATAAACGGATGATGGGGAACTGTAATTGTAATGTTAAATTTACTTGCAAAATATTAGCAAAGTTAAATGCTATAATTTCAAAGGTGTGGCCTATTTTTTTCTCTTTGTAGAGCAAATTTTAAAAGCGAAGTGAGAAAGATGAGATACATTGACAGGCAATCACCTGACTGCCATTTCTGATATAGTCCTTGGAAAGTAGAATGACAGCTTTGCGTGTAGAAAGAGAAGAGTAATCTTTCTACCCTTCGACTTTGATCCTTTAAAATAAATGTCATTTTGAAATATTTGTGTTCTTTAGATGCACAAAAGTCTTTATATGAAAGCCGGAAGATCGAAATAAAAAAAACCAAACGATTTATTCCTAGGAATATTATATTTTAAAGAAAATACTGAAAAAATAATCAAAACTGAGTAAATTTATATGATAAAAAAGTTTCATTTTTGTTAAATTTTCAAGGAAAATTTTAGAATAAAACTTCAAAATCACTTATTGAATTAAAAATATTCTTATATTATTAAAAAATCTAAAAAAGCTTTACTTTTGAATACAGGATATGTTTCATTACCATTATTAAAAGCCATTTCGTCTTTTATTATATATTTCCTTAATATAAATGAATCGCAATTTTCTGCAGAATAAGTGAAGAGTATCACGTGAAAAACTAGTTATAAAAGATTTCATTTAACTCATGTACATATTGCTCATTCACACAGCCATGGCTGCAAATGTTCAAAAATTTCCAGTCGTGGAAATGGTGCTTAAACGAACTTTCTTGTATGAAATTGTATTCAAGATCTAAAATAATGGCTATATTTTATTTTGCTTTTTAAACAAATCGTGAAATTCATTAACTAAAGATTATAACTTTTTTGGTAATTAAGTAAAATAAATGAAGAAAGCAAATATCATTTTAAATAATAAATAAAGAAACAATTCAGTATCATATTTAGTGGTTCCAATTTCTACACATTTTGATTGGATAGCCATTCAAAATTTAATCATTTGTCCGTAAATATGATAATTAAGATGAATATCAATAGAGAAAGAAAATAATATGAATAAAGATAGGAATTAGACGAGTATACTGTCTTACATCTATGTTTGATAAATGATTCGATGATACAAATGTTTAACTCCCCCCCTTTTTTTATCAATATAAATAGCTATTATGTTAAAATTCTATACTCATTGTCGTTGCAAGATTTCCGATATTGATTTCTTATGAGGAAATGCGCGATTTTGTTATCACCAATCTATCGCATTTTGCTGCATTAAATATAAAGGGAGAAATAACCATTTTCCTAACCAGAGTGTGGTACATTTGGTTCATTTACAGTGGCAGAAAGAAGAAATGTTTGATCGCAACAAAAGATTTCGTAGGTTATTGACGTCAAACATAGGGGAACATTAACGAACCCTAATCATCTATTTGTGTTTGCTTTGTTCTTTCTCCCAAGCCGCAAAGCGAACAGAAGTAATTTAGTGACGATCAAAATCGAATCTGAAAACCTTAGAAGTAAAGATTCAATAATTATTTCTTTTACTGAGGATTCAAAAAATTTTTCCCTTGTTCTATGAGTTGATTGATAATTACTTAAGGTCACACAGTTCACTTGCGAAGTTGAACAAAGTGTTACAAAAATTTCTAGATAATTCATTTTTCTGATTTTTTAATTCCTTTATATGTTTTTCAGCAATCTTTATATGAACTCTGATATAATTTCTATACATAATTACAGCCTACTTGTGCAGACTTTGGTTTTCCACAGTAGTGAAAACTGGTACATATATTGTAATTTTGTTTTTAACATTTTAAAATATGTATTGCCAAAAATAATATCACATGCATTTTTAAGAAAACGCTAAAAAAACTGTTTATACAACAATTTTGATGTATTGTGGAAGACAATTTATTTATTTATAAATTAATATTAATTTTCTATTTGCATTTCGCAAATGCACAAACTGTGTTTAAGTATTCCCCTTTCTTTAGTACAAAGAAGTTTTTGCGGCTACACTTTTTAAATGACATTTTGGAGTTCCAACGTACATATTAAGAGGATTACTAAGAAATCTCTTTGCCAAAAAATCCTCTTAAACGTGTGATGAAAATTACCTTAAAATTCTAGAGTTGCGAACATTTTTATTACAACCCTACATTGATATTTATATCTCGTAATGAAAACAGGAAAATAATAATTAAAAAAATTTCAATTTTTAGATAAAGTTACTCATTTTTCTTGAAACCTTTGAAATTATAGATAAATATATAGCAATTTTATCTGAAAGACAGGCCATTCATCGTAAATGTTAGATTAATGCGTACATACTTCGTTTTTAACGTTTACGTTTATAATGAAAGCTAAGCCAAAATAAGAATTCATTTCTCTACCATCTATGACGCTAAGTGGGATACTGAGAAGGTTATCTGACAAAAAAATCCTCTTATATTTATGATGAAAATTGCCATTCAATTCCCTAGTTGTGGAGATTTGTATTAAAGTCTGTCCTTGCTATTCATATTTCGCAATGAAAACAGGAAATAGAATAATAAAAATTTCAATATTTAGATGAAATCACTCAACTTTCTTGAAATCTATTAATTGAGAAACAAATATTCAGAAATTCTGTCTGAAACACGGTGGATTCATCCTGAATGTTAAATTACTGAGTATTTTGTGATCATTTTCGTTTAGAACAAAAGCCAACAGTAGTAAAAAAGGATTAATTTTACTACTGTTTTCACTTTTTTTACTTGCCATGACCCAAGCTTCCAACAATTGAATCCGATTTGAATTATTATTATCCTATTTTATGATCTGCACTGATTGCAGCAATGCATGATGGACATTTTCAAATAAGAATGTTTTCCATCGATCAGATTGGGCGGACGATGCCTTATAGAAAAGCTGAATTTGTTCTTGTTTTAAGATCAATGGGTGGAAAATCAGATATTTTGCAACCATCTTCGTAGTTTAATGCTTTGTACTGTTTAATTTCATGAAGAATTTTCTCTGCATTTACCGCAAATATGTATGTTCAATTGTTATTATTTATTGGTCTATTTCCTAGTTTGTAGTTTTAAATAATAAATGAGCCAATACTTTGTTGATAAATGAGTTTTAAGAATTCATAGTTCATTTCAAATTTATCTCTGTGACAACGAAATAAACCTGCTTACACTATTTCGCATGTTTGGAAAATGCAGTTGCTAAGGAAATAAGGAAATTATTCATATGGTTTTTAGGCTTTTGATGTTTTATCAAAATTTTTATAATTTGAAAGAGATTATAAATCACGTCACGTTGATGCAGGTGTAGAACTAGTCAAATATTTTTTAAGTGTTATTGGTAAATTTTTACTTTGCATGAAAGCATAATACATATTAAAACGATTGAATAGATTAGGTGAAAGTGGTGCGAAATAACTAACAAAGCAAAATATTGTATATCTTTGGTAGATTTTTGTGCATTTGTTTTTGTAACAATAAATAGTAACTTTATTTGCTGTTATGGTAATAAGAATTCTGAACTGAAAATGTCACGAAAATTCCAGAATCATCCATATTCAAAATGTAATTCAAATTTAATAAATAAAACAAAACAAATTGGAATAATCAGATTTTTGGACATAAGAACGAGTTTCATTCATCATAGCAACGAGTGATGTAACTAATTTCCAATAAATACAAATTTTATTTAATAAAATAAAAATGACAGTTATAATAATATTTATTGAAATATATACTATGCTACTTTATGCTCTATATTCTAAAACTAAGCAAAAATTAATAATCAGTCTTCCGTACAAAATTTCCCAACTGAAAGCAAAATAACATTAAAAAACCCAAAATAATAATAACAATAATTGGAAAAAAGAAACCAAGCATAACAAATACAAAAAAAGTCGTAAACATACAAAAACAATTGTTGCTAACATACCGGAATAAACAGTCATGATAATAAGGTAAAAATTAAGTACTTAACAGTAAAAACCAATACCAAAAGCAATATGAAATTGCAATTTATGATATAATTGAAAACAGAACAATAATTTCTTTTACAATTAGAATGAAATAACAAATACAAAACAATTGTGAAGTGCGGAAATATAAATTATTACGAACTGCAAAATTATTAGTGAAAATCATCAACAAAATATGCATATTGAGTATAGTTACATTTAAAAACAATTCATTGGTGAAAATTTTCCATATTCCTTTTCTAATTTTTCTTCGCCTTTCTAATTTTACTTATATTTTGTATCTCCAAAATTAGAATATATTTATTAAACAATTATATAATTTTTCTCTGCCTATCTAGCAGTTTTTCTTTTACGAAGGTCTTATTTTCTTTGATGTAGGTGTCTCTAATATTTTGCTATTTTTCTCATTTTTGGAATGTATGCTTCATGATAATTTGTCTTTTCCTTAGAAGCACTAGGGATACTCACAAAAATTTACTTTGATAGATTATAAACCTGTGACGTTATTTCAGAAAGGTTCCTTAAACATCAAAGATCCCATTAACTTTTTTTTCCATTAACATTTCAACAAACATCTAGTTTGTATACCTTTGCTTTCATAATCCCACTAAGCTTATCACTTTTCCAAATCATTCCAATTTTCTAGGTAATTTGGATCAATACAAAATCGATTTTTTTTTGTTTACAGATACATTTTTCTTGCCAAATAATTAACTCTTCCGTTTGATCTGTTACCAGAAGATATATCAATAAGCAAAGAGGAAAGATGCTCTTAATTTCTTTTAAATTACTTTTCTTTTGCAGAAGAAACTTCCGTATTTTGCATTAAGTATGCAAATGAAAGACATCTGATCTTGAATTTGAAAAAATAGTTATTTCTAATGTTTTCTTTCTATTACAATCATTAACTGTTTCTTTGATTGCTTTCATTTCGGTAACAAATGCTGCATCTTTATTATTTGCATTAATTTAGGCAGAACTACATGGATTTTTGAAATATACATTGAAACATACACTGACTTTTAAAATTTGCGCAAATTTTAAATATATAATAGAGTTGAAACATCAATTTATTTTGAAACCAGCCGTCTTAGCGCCAAGTTGGCGCATCAGAATTAATGGTGGCTAAAAATTCCAATTAAATATATTGTTTAACTAGCCCATCACAGTAAGGTTTGGTTTAATGACTTCCTGAGCAAAATTTTTAAAAACTTTTATTTTAGAAATGTTATTCATTTTTTGTTCCATGTAATTCCTTCATTTTTTGTGTAAATCTTTATACATCTAATTACAATAAAGTATAGTATAGTTGAAAATGAGTGGATTGGTAATGGTAAAAATGACTTTTTACCATTTTTTGATTCTAAAGTTAGAAGCACAACCAAATGTCACAAATTTCATTAAAATTATACCTTGACAAAACCATTCAACATTAAAAAAAACCCCAGAATATTCGTATTTTGATTTTCAAAAATAGAATATAAACCAAGATGAAATATTTATAGCAACAATGAAAAAGATTTGAGTTCCAATTCAACGATGAAATATATTATTGCAAAATAAGTTTAAAATATTTTTAAGAAAATGATTATAAAATTTATGCTGCAAAATAATAAATAATATTGAAAATATTATTTTTAAATATAAAATATTGTAAAAATCATTTTCGTGCTGTAATATTTTTGGAAGCAATTGAGAAAAAAAAACCCGTAAAAATTTTGAAAATATTTTTATCAATTAATTTTTTTAAATTATCTTCTATCCTTCAAAGCAAATATTATGTGCGAAAATTATTTAATAGTTCTAAATGAAATAGTAGGTTATACTGAGCGCGAGCATGCACAAACATACACGTATTTATCTATATTATGAATAGAGATAGAGATAAAATAAATTCCATAAAACTGCTAGCATTTCTTTTAAAAATATTTCTAAAACTAAATTGCTAGATAAAACGTAAGAAAATTTTATTACAGAACCTACTGTACCCATTCTACAAAATCCTTTTAGAAAGTGATAAAAAAAAATTCTCGTAATTAATTACATTTTTATACAATTATATGAAGAATACGATCTTCATTAATTCTCATTTTAACGTACTGAGTAAAACGAGTAAACTGAGTAAAACTGAAAAAATAAATACTAAGCAAATCAGGCATTTTCAAGGCGAAGTTCTAGATAGAGTCATTGATGAAATATATATATATATATATATATAT
>JAPMOR010104644.1:104902-121392 GCA_026543865.1 Argiope aurantia
TTATTTGTTGTGAAGCAGAATGCAGTTTGAAGACAGTGAAGATACTTTTTACATTTTTAAGTTCTTTTTAATCCATCGGGAAAGCATTATTATTTACAAGCAAAGACACGGACATTGTGCGTCCGCTACAGCGCGTTGCAAAAACAGAAGTGGGGAAGAAGCGAGAAATAAATTATCCCTCCTCTTATATAACATGAGATATGGATAGAGAAAATATTATTTTATAGTGCTAATATATTATTAAGATTCTGATAGGGATTTCTGACGCATGTCAATCACATGTAAAGGAAACACAGGGATCTTTTAAAAAGAATGTGCTTACTGGACAGTTTTTTACCCCTTCACGCCGAGCGTGTGAAAGTATCGGCGTTTAGTCGATTCAGCAATTTTATAAAGTTTCTCTTTTAATTAAGTAGAGACAGTGGAATTGGATCACGAAATAAGAGAATATTTTAGAATAAAGTTACTATGGGCTAAATTAAGATAAAATCTTGAAAATTAATTAAATTGAAATTAGAGTTAAAATATCATTACACACACACACACACACACACACACACATATATATATATAATCTGTTAGCAACTCCGGAAAACAATGAACAATTTCTATATTTAATGGATTCATAATTTTTAGATATTGATTTATTATAGGTTATTTTAAATAATATAAAATTATAGAATCAATTTCTTTCTCAAATATTGAACTGGAAATGGTACGTACTGTGGCGCAAAAGTTTAAGCAATGGAAAGAAGTTGATACAAAAAAAATATATTTGCCGAACATGAAATATTAAGGCATCTGTTTTTAATAGTGAATTTCAATTTTATTGATCATTGAAAGAGATTATTAAATCAGTTTTTCAGTAAAGGAAATCTCAAAATAATTTTTAATCCAAAGAGCATTTTTCAGTGCCAATAATATAATATAAATCCGTTTTCTTTTTGGCAACTTAAAATCCATTTACTCAATAAATCTTAGGCACCCCTCTGTTGTTTGAAAGTGCGTGTATGCAAAAGAAGCATAGTTTTTAAATAATAAAATATTTGCTGGTGAGTTAATCTTCATTAAACTAGAACAAACAATAGGTAAATCAACATTAGCCTATCTTAAACATCACAGTATTTTGAAAAAAAAAATAAAGTAAATTTACGCAATTGGTGTGAGTTTTACGGACAGGGAAAAATAGCATTGGGATTTCATTTTCATAGATTTTAGATTAAGAAATATGTTCATAGTTTTTTTGTTCGATAAATAAATAACATTTTTTGCAACACAATTTGATAAAAGTTATAAGAGATTATTTTAAAATTTTTGTCATAATACAGCAACATATTCAAATACTTCTATCGAAACTTGAAATCCGAGAAATAAAGAAAATAAATAAATTTTATCTGAATGAAATGAATGAATACATAATTATGGTTCAAAAATAAATCATACGTTTTATCGTGCTCAAGTGGCCATATAAATAATCTAATTAAAATTTAAAGTATGGATGCGTATTGGATAAACGCATAAAAAGCACACTCACTACATATAAAGATAGTAGAAATACGTGGATAAAAAGTACTTTAACATTTTGTTGCTTTTCTTGGAAATTAAACTAAATGTGATATTCTGTATAAAATCGGATACCGCGAGTTTCCAAATCCTATTTATGATGAAAGTACTTCAGAACGTCGAATAACTAGATAGAAACGAATTAAATGGTTTACCAATTTAATGAATAAGTCCTCCAGTCTAGGGGTGTTTCAAAGTAAGCAGAATGGATGCCTATTAATCAAATGAATTTACTGATAAAATTCTTCGTTTAATTAACACATTGCTATAGCGCTTAAGCTAAACTCAAGAGAATGCTTGAAGCATCATTTCTAAACACATTATCCATTTAATAATGAAAGAATATGAAACAGTATTTACTTACATAACGAAGTGCTGTACATGCAGATTGTATAGAATTTTCATTAATGGAGTTAAGTTCGAATAATTTCATGCTATGCTAAGGAATAGTTAGCTGATGGTTTGAATGAAGATGAATATGAAGCGATTGATTTAGAATGCATTTACTTCTTGACTGTCATAAAAACTCAGTTCTCGAGGAACTATTGAAACATGGCATAATCTTGCACCATTAATTTATTTGAGAATAGTAGATGCAGGTGGATATTCCTATAAGAGAGGATTTTTTTATCCTCTAACATTATCCATGTAAAATAGTAATGTCTCAGAAAATGAATTATTTTTTTAAGGACAATATATCCTTTTGATGATCATTTGGTATAAGAATATCGGTCTGCTCATTTATGTTCCATCTTCAAATATTGATATTTCTCAAAAAAATGATTTTTAAGCATTAAATTGTGACAAACATCTAAATTGTGTTACTTTTTTTATCCTGATTTTTGTTTTGTTTATTATGCATATGAATCTTCTTTATGGACTTAATCAACATAACAATAGTATCGTATGAAAAATGTGACAGCCATCATGATCCACTACATTTGCCGTTTCTTAAAATGGAATTAAATTATTTTTTATGCAAAATGCATAGTGGATTGTAAAACTATCATAGCATGTCAATTTTATTTTGATTATGTGAATATATTCAACAGCACATAAGCTAGATTGAAATATGCTGATAAAACATTATATTACAAATAAAATAATTCATCTTAATGAATATAATACTTTGATAATTTTCTTATATTTTTAACATCTGAGCGAGTTTTGTTCAGAAATATCTTTAAAATGATGAAATATGAAATTAATGAAATATCATTAATGAATATAATTTTTTAATAATCCTCTTATATTTTTAACATCTGAGCAGGGTTTGTTGAGAAATATCATTAAAATTAAGAAATTAAAATAAGGAAATAAAATCCTTTTCCGAAAAAAACATATAAACAAAATATTCCTTTCGAATTGAATGCTTAAAAATTGAATCTTGCACATGTATAATAATCTTAGCATAATAATTAACATAATAATCTTACAACCATATAATTGTATTAATTATTATTTTTCAAACATCAAATAAGAGAAAAAAAGTCGAGTTTTTAAATTTGCAATAAATAAAGTCAAATCG
This sequence comes from Argiope aurantia, assembly GCA_026543865.1. NCBI lineage: Eukaryota > Metazoa > Arthropoda > Arachnida > Araneae > Araneidae > Argiope > Argiope aurantia. Next base: position 107,994 of record JAPMOR010104644.1, read on the forward strand.
TGTTGTGATACTGTCACAAAACATACCACTGGTTTCAGCATGAAGTGATCAAGTTGTAACAAAAAGAAAACGAGTTAGTGTGTTCTTGTTTGAAAACAACATCTTTGTAGTGGAAAAAAATTGTGCATGACTAAATATTTACATTTTATTTCGTTGTATATGCAATTTTGCCCGTTATTCTAACGACATTTTAAAACAGAAAGTGGTCGTTATATCGATTTCTTTTCTCTTTGAGTTGATTACGTTGAGCGTTATACAGACGATATATAACTACATCAGTTGTTTATAATTTAAATGTATTAGCATTTCGCTGAACTCTTGTTACATTCTTTTGAAGCATGCGCATTATATTTCTAACTTTAAATTATCACTTTTTTGGCGAGTATTAAGTGATTCGTTCATAATAGTAAGTGCCTTGAGGAAATATAGGAGTTTACATAAAGTTGTCAGTATTCACAAAAATAATTGTGTTTATCACTTTCTTATTACTGCTCCTCAACCAACTTAAGTTTCATACTTTTCTGTCCTTTAGAAAATATATTTGTCTATTTAAGGTAAAAGGCCGTACAACCATATATATTGGAAGCCGCAGTGCAATTGCAGTAAACATTTTTATTCAACAATAGTTTTACTTTAGATGAATTCAAGAAAAATACATTTTATTAAAGAGATTATCAAGAAGGAAATCAAGCATAAATTAACAATTTCAGCTTCTTGACTTTGTCAATCATACAGTTGACATAATTTATTTAGAGATTCTTCTGTCACTTTGATGCAACTAAGAACCTATAGAAAATTCTTCAAATATATGTACACCCCTAATTTTTTTTATAGAATTATCTGGTTTTTGGGTGATATTTTTTAATTTAAAAGTTCAAAAATACAACTAGACCCACTTACAGAATAGAAGCAATTCAGTGAAGTGATTAGTAGATCTGTTGTATTTCGTTTCCTTTTTATTTTTACATTATAAAGGAAATTATTAACTTCTGAAATGAAAACGATCATATTATTTATACCATAAATTAAATACTAAGAAGCAAAAGAATATGATTTTCAAATGCTTTCCTTTTTAAAAATCTGAAAATAAATAAATATATAAAAACTTTTATTCCTTTCTTTGAAATATTAAAAAATATGATAAATTATTTTAATTCAGTCATATTATGATTTTTTCATAGAAAATTGTATTACAATAGAGCACTGCTTTTGCTATTTTATTATAAGTGATAAATTCTATAAACATATAAACCAAATATATTTTATATATGATAAATTCTTTCGGTTCAGTTTTATTGGGATTTTTTCATAGATTATTATATTAGTATGTACTACTGTTTTTGTTCTTTTGTTATAAGTTATACAAATAAGGTAAAAGATGAAAATTGTTTTAATTTAGGCATTTTTTGAAAAGTACTCTAAAAGAGAAATATATAAAAATAACTTTTATCAAAAGAATCATCTGCTATTTATAGGTTGTTGTTGATGACAATAAGTCTCTCAAGAGGAAAAAAAATCGTTATTTATGAGAATAAATGTGAAAATGTGTGACCGCTATATAATAATAAACAATAACTTGGGATTTATTGCTTATCTTGTTGGTATATATATATGGTTTTGTTTGATTGTGTTCATTTCCAAAGAGGGTTCTGAAGGTCTCAGGCTAAGGAATATTGATTACGAGAATTGTGCAAAGTCTTATTGCATTTTGATAAGTTAGATTAACATTTTGATTTCTTAGTTGCTACGAAACAGGTTTATGACAACGATTTGCCATCTGATGCATATTTTGAACTGAATTACTTTTACAAGTCTTTCATGTATAAAGGTATGTATCTAATCTTTCTTCCCTTCTATTGATGCTTTCAATTAAAAATTAATATGGTTTGCAAATACTGCTTAGTGTTCAAAAAATAGAAATGAATTAAAAAGTAAGAAACTTTTGCATTTATTATTACTTTAAATAATTTATGATACCAATCCAAATAAAATTTCAAAAGGATTTCAAAATTTTTTATTATTTTGCTACCAATTATGGTTTTATAAATATATAAATTTAAACAAACGTAAAAATCAACATTATATATTTTATTTAATGTATATATCATTATTGCGAAATTAGATGTAACAGAAACATGATAATTGATTCAAAAGCCACCTTAAATGATATATTTATCGGAAAGGAGTGATATTATTTTGATAGCGACAAAAATTACAAAAATGTACGAGATTTTTTTTGTCATGAATTTCAATATAATTAAATACTGGTTAAAAATTATGAAATATTAAATTGCACCATTGTCGAAAAAATATTTTTAAAAAAATTTCATTTACGACATTAAGATGTAAATGTATTAATATACATATCTTGAAAACAATACGGCTATTATAATTTGATTAAATGATTATGTTATGAAATCAGTGTGTAACTGTGACCGATTACAAAGCGAATATGAATAATTGCATTAATGAAAAGGATATTAAACAGGACAAATTGATATATTAACTACATGAAATTTTTCAACATCTTTATCCAGATAATTGAATCATATTTTATTTATCCCCTTTCTGTTCCATAAACATTTTAGAAAGAGACTCTTGAGTTTTTATCCCAAGTAAAAATAATAAAGAGCAATGCATAATTCATCGTAAAAATAAAAGTTTAAAGGAAGAAAAAGTTTTGCCGTATTATTGTAAGAATATCTGAGAGAATTTCACACTTTGTTTATCAAAACACAAAAAGAAAGAAAAAGCAGCATCATCTTTTTATTACAATTTTTTTTCCAGATGAAACAACTCTGCCAAGATTCTTATAAAAAAACCTTTTCAAAGTCAGCCTAGAAAGTAAGCATATTTTTTGTATCCATGGTCTATTTCAAATCAAAGAAAAAATAATTAAATAATACAATTTTTCTTTTTACAATTCAAAATAAATAGTTCTACAGAATGTGAGATATTTCAATAAATTAAATTTCCATTAATTACCAAAAATTTCCTATTTACTACTAGGCTTTGCTTTACACTGCAGAGTTTTTTATAAAATGAATGCTATAAATCATGACGAGAAAAAGAATTGGAAGCGCTTACTTATAAATACACAAAAATAATATTTAAAATTATTTTTCAAATTCTATCAAAGCATTTGCTTAGAAATTATAGATAGACGAGAGTCTTAATAACTTCATTATGAAGTGGATGAAAATAATATACTAGTTTTAGGAACAGTTATTTAATTATTTTCTGGAACACTTATTTAATTATTTCCTAAGTTCCACATTTCACAAAGCAAAACATACACGAACACGGAAATACACGACACTCACTAGATTACAATGTAATAATTACTCCTAAGAAGAATAATGGGAAATATACTTTGATGGTATCGCCATCTGTTGTATCAAATGAGAAGGTGGTAGATTTATGTAACCGCTACAAAATGATAAAAATAAAATTTAGTTTAAAGTATATTATCAATTCCCATGCATATTTTAAGCTTTTGCATGAAATTTCTGTTCATGAATATGCAGCAACAGTGCTTAAACAATTTTTTTCAAAATATTATAATTGCTTAAAGGCTATTAATTATTCGTACTGTACAAATGAAAACCATCGATTTAGGACGGTGATAAAATAAAACTGAATACTTTCCTAACTTTTAAAATTCTAAAACAAAGTTCACGTACTAGTATTTCGATGTTCGCCATTTTTAAATAAATTACAGTGTTTATTATCTTCTTAAGATAAGATATACCTGCTCTTAATTTTAAATAATTGAAAAAGCTATCAATCTGAAGAGCAAATACTTAGCACTGTCTTAGTCGTGAGAAACTTCAAACATAAGAATAGAATTTTTTTATGCTTAGAATCAGCATTTAAACGAAATATTTTCATTTCGTCAAATTACCGATGCACCAATCAAACAAGTTCCCACTATTTGCCCTCTTTGGAACTCTGACAAGTCTCTCATTTTAGTTTCATCCGAAAAGAAACTAAGCAAACAATGATGCATAATATATTCGCACACATTCTTGAAACTGTAAGCAACAATGTAGTAAAAACGCTAGTAGTTAGTATTTTATTTAGTCCCATACCATCACATATAGAAGTCACTCTTTTTAGTGAGACATTTCCATTATTTTGGACAACCCCTATATGTATGAGAATCTTTCACCATGGTAATTCGTTTTCGCTTCTTTGTTGAACATAGAAGTAGTGTGAACCCTAAATAGTCTCCAATGACAAGATTGGAGGATGAGGGTAGACCATTCTGGATGATAGAGTTTAGGATGCAATCTTCGTGAATGCTTCATTTCTGAAACGGAGACTATCAATCAGATCACTTTATGCGAATCCCGATCCATTTCAAGTGAATCGGTATGAGCTCTATGGGCATATCATTAATAATTCTACCTGTTGGCGCCTCAGGTATGAAAGTAATTATGGAAAGTAATTAATGTGTTAGAGTGTCCCATAGATTTCTTTCCTATTTCTAATATGAAATGAATACACAATATTTACTGTTTAAGATATTTATTTTGTTATATAAGAACTCTTTTGCTCTATTATCTTCTTCCATCTCATTATGCCTTCTTTCCAAAATTGTTGTGTTAATCACCGAGTTGCGCTTTTATTTCACTGATGGATTTAAAGCAATTATCGCGAAGATAATTTTTTAATTGCAGAAAGAAGTATTAATCAGATGGGGCGAGATCTGGAGAGTATACAGGATGCAGTAAAACATTCCAATCAAACTGTAAGAGCTTTTCTCTTATGACTAATGCAATATGTGGTCTCGCGTTGTCACGATGAAAAACAGCGTCTCATCAATTCATTAATCCTTGCCAGTGTTTTTTTTTAAATTTTTTTAAATTTTTTTTTTTTTTTGATGAGGCAATTTTCATTTGGTCCAGTTGAATGGCAGTATTTCGTAGAATTTATAGTTTCAACCTTGAGGAAGGAACTAGTAGATAATTGAGCCTTTCTAATCCCAACAAATGGGCAAAACAACTTAATTTGGGGTGTAGTCCCGGCTTTGTGACAGTTGAAGGTTTATTGTCCTTACACCAAGTGTATTTTATATGCCCATTTTTATATAAAATTCCAAGTTTCATCTACAGTGACAAGACTCTTCAATGCCGTAAATGTCGCCTTTCGCCACCCATGTTTATCACTGTGTATGAAAGTCTTTAAAGAGAGTGTGGCACAAACGAAACGTACTGTAAAAGAGCTCTGAGACGACTGAAACCGATGATATAGACGGCTAATAGATAAACCTGCATGTTTTCACAAGCACAATCAGATAAGGCCATTCATAGCGTGATGAGAAAGAAACTTTTAGTGCACTCTAATATTAGTTAGCAGTTTGAGTTACCTCACTTCTATGTTATGTCGAGTGAGTTAGGACTCTATACCCAGTCAACTGTGTGAAAAGGGAGTGCATGGGAGTCCTAAGATGTGCTATTTACAGTTTATCTCTGTGCCTATTTTAGATTTCATATTTATTCGATCACTCGGATTACCTGAACATTACAGTATGGTGGACGGATCCAATTGCATTCGTGTCGTTAGTAAAAACTCTTTCCAAATGGGCACCATCTGTAAGTGGATAAGTGTCTAGATAAGTGAGTTAAAAGGGTATAGTAACAGTTGTGAGTTGAATTTCCTTAATTCACTTCCTTCAGGAGAATCGGGAAATGTTTATTGGTGGTGTTGTGTTCGTGTGTCAGCAAAAATGAATTGTAGATAAACGTTTGATAGACGAAACCCTTAATGTTATTGTTAGCTAGCAAACATAGGATGCTCGTTTCATATTGGATTTTTCTTTCCATCCGAATGCGTGTACACAAACTGTTGATGATTCGATGTGAGTAATCGGATTGCGAACACTGTGAGTCGAATTACTCCGTTCGCAACGATTTATCACATGAAATAAAATGATGCTCCCAATTATTTATGCAAGATGTTTTTTGACGGTTTTTTTCAAATGTTATACAAATGTTTTTTCACTCTATATAAATGTTTTTTCACTCTCTCGTGCGTTTATACATAGACGTAGATTCAGATTCTTTTTTTTTCACTTGTGTTCGTAGTCTGTCGGTGTAATATGTGATATTTTATAATGTATTAAATGTTTGTTTGTCGCAAGAAATAAAAGTCTGTGTTTTTAAGAAGTCTTCTCGACCTGCAGCATTTTATAAGCACCAGTCACATGCATTTTTCACTGCTATTATTTGAACATTTTACTCTGCGGGCCTTACAGACGATTGATATTGACAATTACAGGGTTTGAACCCAAATATCGTCTGACAGTTAAGTTTGTCTACATTCTCCTTTTGTTGACGCAACAGACGCAGTTAGGATTCCACTCTCAGTTCCGATGCTGATGTCGCAACGATTATTATTCCGATCATCCATTTCGCTCAAGCAGGACATGCGAACTCACTCATTGTTTTATCAGTGAATAGCGTATCAATTGCGTTCAACAATTTGCATGCTTTATTTTGTTAACAATTACGTAGGTGAAAACTAATATATAAAACATGCAAATTATTTGCTGTCATAAACGGGATTAAACACAAGCTATTTATAATACGTATATAATCATTCTGAAAACTATATAAAATATTACATAGATGGGAAAATGAATCAATTTGAATTTTTCTTATTAAATCGTAACTAAAGCTAAGAGCGAATTACGTAAATAACTAAATTTATCGCTGAAGCATTGGATTTTACTTCTAAAAGAAAAATCTGCAAAACGTTTTGTTTTTTCTGTATAAATATGATCAATCTGAGCCAGAGAATTTAAATATTGAGTAATTGATAAGAGCTGTTTCATTGACAGAACGATATTTAATCTTGTACCATCAAATGTAATTTTCACAAGAACTTGCCTTAATAGGATAATGAGCTTATGAACGAGTTATGAGTTTGACTGCAATGGTAAATTTATTTTATTTGTCTTAAACGCTGTATCTGCAATTGATTATCTCTATCTTGTTGATAAATAAGAATAGTTTGTTTTGTAAATTGCATTTGCTGCCTTGAAAATTTAATTACTTGCTTTGAAAATTCTCTAGGTAATGAGATTTGAATACGAGATACATTTAATGGGAAGCAAAGGTAATATTAAACATTTGCAATTAAGAATGAAATATGCTCACTTCTTTGAATCTAAGCTTTCTATTTGTTTAAAAATAAAATGGGTGCTTAAAATGCTTTGAAAGAATAGATAACATATGAAAATTCAATGCTTTAATCCTGGACTTTGCATGTAGGATAAAAATGATTCTGCATTACGAAAATGTATTTATCAAAATCCAAAATATGAAATAGCATTTTGTTACACATCCTATTGCAGATAGAATAAAGTTTTTTTTTTCATTTTCACTATTTATCAAGAGTTTATATGCTTTTGAAAGTATTTTTATATCCTTTGTTGCATGTCTTCCAAAGATGTATCTCTTATTTTTTCACTAGCTACCTTTAATGACTTGCTGATTCGCAGACAATAATGATTGCATTTTATTTCAATGAAATCAATAATGCCTAATTTGATGCTGAATATTTCCTCGACAAAATGTTATGTATCATATTATGATATAAATTATAGATAAAGTATTATAATTGATTTGTACCTGCTTTGATTATTGTGGATATGAATCTTTCTAATGGAATCGAGTCCTATGACATCATAATGCCATCAAGAACGTAAAAGTGTTTGGATATTTTATTTCAGACTGCACATTGCCCTTTTTAGCAATGCAGTTACATTTTCTTATTCTTCTTTCATATAAACGAGTATTAGTATATTCATTCCTTGTTTTCAACAATGCAAAAATTTTAGTGAATCTTTAAATATTTCACAGAATGTTGAGTGGATTGAATTTCATGCAACTATAAAATTAATTGTTGAAAACAGTTTTAAAATTTGCAGAAATATAAGAAAAACATTACAAGACAATTAAATTGGCATCATTAAATAATTTGTTTTTATATTAATATTTCACAAAATTATTTTTGTGAATATTTTTAATGTGTTATTTGCAAAACAGTGACTATCGCTTGGTTCTTAAGAAATTAAAATTATATTCAAAATTTCTAAAAAAATCCTTCAGAGCTGCTTATCCTATCTTTCAAAATATATTTGTGCCAAATTCGGTGTCTTTAGATCATACGATCTGACTTGTTGAAAGTGCATACATAAAGAAAGTGTATACTTTTTGAGAATATTATATTTTTATCATCAGAATTCATTTGATTTTTGAAACGCACTGCAATCAACATATTATATTATAGCGCAATTACGACTGAGCTGCGATACGTATTATAAAATAAAACAATTGTTTTTGTGTCAAATTATTTTGATAACCTTGTGAATCTCTTTTTTTTTTTGTGTGTATGGTGTATACTCACTATAATTTCATGTGCTAATTCTTAATATTTAGATATCACATAAAGATTGTGTATTATTATTACTTAATTTTAAAATGAAATTTGACATTTCTTTCAATACTGAAAGACTAAAATAATATTTCGTTTTGTGCTAAAATTTTGTGAGCAGTGTTTGAATCTGTTTTCATGTATGAATTTCTAAATTCTTAATCTGAATTTTCTTTCATGTGTAAATTCTTAGTATTCAAATGCCATATGTGTGATTCGTAGATAGGTTTTATAAGAAACTTTCAACTTTTTTTCAATACTAGAAGAAAATAAAATGCTTTGAAAGAAAAATTCATTATTTTTTATATTAATATTTAATTTTTATTCTAAAAGTTTTTCTGAGTAAGTTACCATGAATTTAATTTAATATTAGAATTTTCTTTGAATCGAATCATATTTTAAATTAATATTAATTATTTTGTGATAACTTTGATACTTGAGAGTCTTTGGCAAGAAAATAGTAAATATATCTTAGAAATGTGTTATATTTCCAAATGACACAGTAAAAAAAGAAAGAAAGAAAGAAAAAAGAGGAGGAAAAGCCGGTTAAAAATTCATAAAAGTTTTATTTGTGCAAAAGTAAAATATACAGAGTGCCGTAAACAAGATCACGATCGTGCTTGTAAATATGACATAAAATGTGAAAGGGTATAAAACCTGAACTATTTCACTTTTTTATTAAAAATTATATCAATTTGGGGAAGTATTTATCTAAATATTTACTACGCTAAATTAGTTCCACAGTAGCACATCCAATCTTCCGCGAATTTGCAAACGCTTTTCCTTGTCCTTTTGTTCCATCTGAGGAAACTTTCGTCCAAAAGTAGCTTGTCTGGAAAAGAAAAGATGCGAATATATTATTGAATTTTTGATATGTTTTGATTCATCATAAAATACTGCTCTGTTTATTTATATTTTTGCGTTATACTGTATCGAAAAAAAAAGCTTAATTTTTTAAGTAAATATAAAACGTTGGAAAAAAATCTATATTGCATATTTTTTGAAGTGGCTTTGTTTTTCAACACGTCATGACGTTTTGTTCATGTACTTTTGGACAAATATTTACATATGACAGTATTTCAGATATTTAATGGAAAAAATATTTCCATTTAAATTTGTGATTAGTCCTTCTGAGATTAAAAAAAAAAGATCTGCTAGTGTTTTAGATAGAAACAAGAAATTTTTTCATATGCAGAGATGAATACTTAAGAAATATTTACTAACTGATATTTCCAACCATATCTACTTCAATGTTTTAAGTGGTGTTAATGCTTATAAAAAGATTTTAGCCTCATTTTTTAAAATTACTGTTAATTATACATAGCAGCAATAGTGTTTAAGCAAAAATATACTTAATATAATTGTAACGCTTGTAATGACTGCTGCTGCTTATAAGTACAAATCATGTAGCTAAAACAATGCAAAAGTATTATACTTTAAATTGTAATTTTGGCATGTTTAAAATTTACTAAAATTAGTGAGAAAACAATGGGGAATTAAAGAAAGGCATCAATGAAAAGATATTTTCTTTAAAGTTGAGTAAAAACTTTTCTTTGTAAAATTATATGTTTTGAAGTAATTGAGAGAAAACGTTAAAAATTTATATTAATTTTTATAATTAAAAATCTAGTTGAAATTTTGAAAAAAATACCATGATTACACCTATAAGATTAATGATTACCTAAAATTGATAGCTTTCAATCCAATTATTTTTTTTTCGCAATATGCATGACTGCTGCCTGACGCTATTTATAGACAATACTCAGACTATAAATATTATCATATTAAAAATTATTCACCCATCCAGAATAATCACTCATTTATAGTGGTTATAAGCAATGAGTTATAAAAATCTCGATATTAATATAAAAATTATATCTAATCTATGACGTTAATTAATATACTTCCTTATTGAATAGAAACATGCCAATATCATGAAAAACACCCCACTTGTTAAATTATGTAGATAACCCATGGGGCATCAATGCCAAGTAGAGATCTACTCTATGTTGTCAAGTGGTTAAAAGGACCGAAAAATTAATTACCTCTGCATATAATTTTTCTGAAGATAAGTAAAGCGTGTTCGTGAATCTTGCGAGAAAATTCCAATTCCAATTATCTGAACTGAATTTTTAATATTTTCTTTTATCATTCTTTTGAAAATAATAGGTTTCGAAAACCGGAAATTTAGTTCCGTTTATGATTAACTTTTTGAAAGACAATTTGAAGAATAAAATTTAATTAGGAAAGTTTTGACATCTTATTAATTTTAGATAGGATAAAAAGGATTATTTTAAATGGACTAAGTATTTATACCTTGGAAAAGAGGATCTTACAAAATGTTCAATGAATGAAAGGATGTAAATATTTGCTGGTGCCTAGAAAAATTTTGTAATTTTTATTCAATTCTTTATTTAAATTTTTTTTTTCATTTCAATTTTTATTTTAAATTGCGGCACTTTTAATTAAAATAAAATTAAAACACAACTATATTTTCTTTTTTTTGTGGTGTTATACAAGGTCTTTCCATGAAAGATTTTAAACTAAAGTGAAAGAGTTTAAATTTATCAACATAGTTGTAACGGCTTACTGCCTTCATGGCACTTTTTTAAAGAACATCATGCTATTTTATCACTCTCTTATAAATGAATGTATGAATGAATATTCTTTGAGTTGTACATTCCTCCACGTTTTTAATACTTTATAAAGAATAATAACAATGAGTTTGAAATTTTCAGAAATGCATGAAAAATCTTTACTTAAACATTTTAAATGTTGAAAAGATAAAAAAAAGATGATTATTTTAAATTAATTTAACGCCATGGAAGGTTTCATCAAAGATGGTTAGACACTAGATGTCACAAGGATACCCTTTCATGGAAAAAATTCATTTTTATTATTTACAAGTAATAGTTTAAATATCTACGAGATTGTTGACGATCAGAAAGAAAAAAAGCAAATTGTGCAAGCAATTCTGAGTGATAATCTGGAGACGCATTCTATTGCAACAAAATCTGTGCCTCTCTTTTGAATCATTTGAAAAATACGAATCGGATCACACATGGTGAAAAGTAGCTCCAGCGATCAAGTATTTACCCAAATAATAACCCCCCGGGGGGACACCTCGAAATGAGGATGAGATGCTTCCGGCGTGGTGGTTGGATCTCGCCACCCTGGAGGGTACACTAATAGGTGGGGGATCTGACTCCTCCCATCGATGACGGGACGTACTTCCTTCGGAAAGGGTTGTACTGTGGCCGGTGGCGGCCCTTAGGACTCAACCACAGTTCCCGCCAATTGCTGTTGCGGCGGTTCGGTCATTCAGTTTTATGGTTTAAATCCATGTGCCTTCGAGGCGGGTCGGAGAGTTAGATGGTTGACTTACCCAAACAATACAAATCGGATCATATGTTGTCAAAGTAGTTAATCAATCAAATTATTATTCAAACATTTCAAAACAGATTGCAACTGTCCAGAGTACCTTCGAATTCTGGTTTGTTTCGATAATTGAATTCTTCCTCGAAAAGATTACAATTGTTGGAAATTATTTAAAGGAGCGAAGAATATTCGCGTTGTAGAAATTCTTGCCTTTAAAGGATTCACGGTAGGTATCGGGAAGAGAAACTGGAAGAGGTGCATAAATGAAGGAAGAGAGTATTTAAAGAAGCAGAATCTTTTTCAAAGAATTTTATTACTATTAATATTTTAAATTTAGAATTTATTAAGTTCTTTCCTTTCCGATCTGAATACGCATTATATATTTCAACATTTTTTTTTACTGTCAGGTTTAGAAAAAAAACACTCAAGTACATGGAAGACCTTTCACATGCTATTAACTTGCGAATCGAATTTTAGTTGTTATTTAATGGAAGAAGCTACTTCCTAAGCCTAATTTATTATAATTTACACAGCATACTGAATTTATAAAGTATGCGGAATATTTAGTATATTTCTAAAAATTTTACAATGCAGTTTATTAATTTGAAACTCAAGTTTTAAAAATATCAACTTTCGCAGAAATCCTTATCATTTAGCTCAGCAGAAAGCAATTGAAATTCTCCTCTCATGAATTCTGAAATCCTCTGTACTTTTGACGTTTGTCACTGGAATTTTTATATAAACTTCTTTAAATATTTATCTTCAAAGCTATGTAGGAAAAATTATATTACGTTTTCTCAGATGAAAGTTTTTACTCACGGATGCTCATGAATATTTAGATAGTTTACTTTGAATTTCGAAATAATGCTAGACAAGCATATTATCATATTATCAGTTTCGCATATTTTAAATATTATAAGCAAAAAACGTGAGGAAACATTTGGGACTTGTTATACGTGTTATTTTGAAGAAAATTTATATCAGTATTATTCATAGCAAACAAGATCGTATATGAAAGCTGTAAATCATTATAATTTTTCTGTAAAATAGGATAGTCCAAACTTTTTTCTTTATCATTTTTGATTGATACCCTAAATGAATCATGACCGAAACATCACCGTAAAACCATATTCAAGCATATTCTTTACATGACTAAGATTCAAGAACAATTTGTCCGGCTTTTCTGTAGATTTTCGAAGAAAAAATTTTACTCCCAAAATGCACAGATAATTTTGAGTATACAGTGCATGTTAATTTATTACATTACTTCTATTACCGTTTTTACTGTTAAAAAGAAAAGTTGCGTTACTTTTGAAGCTTGCATTTTATTGATTTCACTAAACCTATATGATGTTTTATTTGAACTTTTTTTTTTCATTTACATATATCTATATCTAGATGGCATTTTCAATGGTTTCTTCAGAGTTTTTAAAAAATTCTAATTTTAAATAATAATACAGCATTTAAGTTAAAAACTTGCTAAAACTAAAATGACAGCAGCAAATCTGTGATGTAATATCAGGTAATTTTTCCCCAGAAACAGTATTCCGCAGTTTTAACAATATCTTCATATTTTTCA
>JAPMOR010104644.1:121402-137646 GCA_026543865.1 Argiope aurantia
TTCACATAAATTTTAGCCAATTTTTTTTCTGCGGTTTTTCTAAAAAATATTAGTTAGCAATTTAATGATTAATAAAGTAAAAGATAAATAACTCATTCATGAATTGGTGACTGTATTTTTTTACCTGTTATGTATTAATGAATAATTTTTGTTTATTTTATTATATTTTTTATTATTATTTTTCATTGTTTATAATTTTATTCATTTATTATCATTAATGAACAATTTTGTTAATCCACTCAACAATTAAAAAAATTCAAATAATTTTTAATAAATAATTTTACTTACTAATTTTTTAGTAATAAATTCAATTCAATTCAATCAGTGATTCTTTAATTTGTAAAGTATCTATTTTAAATGTAGTAATTAACTGTTCATAAAATAATTTTGAAGAAATATCTTATATTTGTAAAAAAAAAATCTTATAATTGTGTATAAAATACTTGTTAAAAATACTGAAATTATATATATAAATGGTAAAGAACCCTTTATTGAAAAATAGTAATACCTGTATGTATAATATATATAAATATTAAAGAATTATTTCTTTTAAAAATACTATAATTATATATAAATTCTTAGAAATCACCTTTAAGAAAATATAAAAAAAAACTATATATATGCATAAATAAAATCAAAATTATAAATATTTAAAATACGCTTATTTACTAAAATTTAAAATTATATAATTAAGTTTAAAATGATACTCATAACATAATAATCTGCGATCTAAAATTGAATGATATCGGTTAATAACCGATGAAATTTATAACAGTGTTTTAAGAAAAAAATTAAAAACTTTGTACGTTTTCAAATGCTTAAGAGTTTATTGACTGAATCAATTGTCCAATTAGAATCTTAAATATATGTTAAATTAAAACAAATAATAAAATTTTAAATAATTTTAATAAATGTTGTTTGTAATTTATAGAGTAAAGTATTACAAAATCTTATTACTTTTAATTGATGTTGAAGCTAGACATTTCCTTCCACAGTGCAAAACGGAGTCTTCCGAGCTCCAAAATCCAATTCGAATTTAAAGCTCTTTCAAATGCGGGGTAACTAATTTAGCAATGAATCAAATGAATTTCCAATTTAATAAATAGCCTTTTCACTGTGGAAACTAACTGTTTGGAGGAAACTGAATGGACGCCTTGCAATCAGATTGATAGACAGTTAAAATTCTTCGTTTAGATAATGAATGCTTCGTTATTGCACTTCTGTTAAACTCCAGAGAACGCTTGGAGTATAAATTACAAACGCATTGTTCATTTGGAGATGGACGAATTTGGAGTGGAACTTAATGCATTTATTTTCATTATTGAAAATCTATACATTCAAAATGCATAAAAGTCTGATTTGGGAAATTAATACGCCTGAAACATTTCGAGGTTCTAATAACGAATACTATCTGATGCACTATATAAAGGTAAACAATTGTATGTGTGAAGAATTATTGATTAAATATAAATCCCAGAAGGTTGTTAATTTTTTTATGCGAGACGAATTATATCTTTGCAAATGCTGTATCTTCTACATAAGTTATAAACTGTGTTCAATTTATTTTAAAAATTAACGCAAGATTTGAATTTGCCACCATTCTTGCAGTGAAGGGTTCTTAACCCTATTAAAAACCGCTTGACAACTGATAGTTTAGGGTTAGTAAAAATGAAGCGTTACACGATAGATAGAACGTTACACGAGTGTGTTTTCATTGTTGAACAATATTTAAAAAATAATGAAAGTCTAGGGAACACAGTTCAAAAATTAGAAAATTGCCTTCCTAGATCGTGTGATTTAATATCACTGGATTTCTTTTTATGGGGATATTTGAAATCAAAAGTCGATGCCACAAGCCCACAAGCACGCGTGAATTAAAGGAGAACATTCAACGTTGCATCAACGAAATTCAGCCACATTTATACAAAATGGCCATGGAAATTTCGACAAAAGAGTGTTTATGTGCCAGTAGAGCTGTGGAGACCGTTTGCTCTATGTATTATTCCATACATAACCTTATCATGTGTACTGTACGATTCAATAAAAATATAACAATTTAAAGGCAAAAAAAACTGTGTTTTTTTTAATTTTATTCAAATATTGCGTTATTACGTTATTCTATCGTGTAACGCTTTATTTTTACAACCCTAAACCATCAGGTGTCAAATGTGTTTCTTTATTATTGTTGCCAGCACTTTACTACACGAATGGTGATGGTTCAAAACTTGCGTTAATTTTGAGACACCGTTAATATCTTAAAGCGGCCGAGTGGTAAATTGCTTGCATAAAAGGACTTATTTTAAGTTCAATTTCGTAATGTAGTAAAGAGCATTGAGAATATACCATAAATATCCTTATCTTTTGATAATTGCATTTAAAATTTAAAAAAAAGATATGCAATTTTGTCTAGAATTCATCCATTTACTTTTTTGTATCTTAGTCTTCTTTTTCAAATTATACCAAAAAAAAAAACCAGTCTGACAGTAAACCCTTTCAAGGTTTTCAAAATTTGATATAGATCACCAATTCTAAAGATGAAACCTTGTACCAATTATCATCTACCTAACCTATTAGGTATTTGATTTATTATCATGAAAGTTGTTTCTGGTACACTTTGAGTATTTATATTATGATCTAGATCAAAATACATACGATTTAAAAGATTTAAAATTAATTCGCTGCTAATAACTAAAAAGCAAAAGTACAGTTAATAGTAAAACAATCAAGTATAAACATAATTTCAGATACAAATTTTAAAAAGGGAATAAAATTACCATTGCTTTCACAAGGCATAAATTCTTTCATTTCCCTCAGTAAAGCAACCGTTTGTTCTGTGTCTCTGCAAAATTAGAAACAGAAAGAAAAATTACAAAAAAATTAAAGCATTACTCAAATCTTATTCAGTATTAAGAGTTTCTTTATAATAATTAAGAAGTCAGAAACAAATTTACAAACCAAATATTTACAAACGAATGAAGATAAATGGATGCTGTTTCTCATGAAGAATAAAGGAGGAACTCGATATTGCTTGTGATGAAATATAATTTTATATAGCATGTTTTAAATATTTAATTTAGAATCTCATGATCAATTCAAACTGATTGTTCTACAATAGTCAGGGTAGAATATCCTATATAGGGTGTTACGTAGGATATGACAAATGCATTATGATCGCTTTACATTCGGAAGATTTTTATCAGACATGAAATAGCTATTTTTATATTAATAATTCTATCTCATTCAACATTTTATTATGCACAATTTTCATAGCACGATTGAAAATGAGCATTTTGAGGATTAATGTGAAATATTTTTACTTTTTATTTGCTTTTTTTTCTCTATTTTCTTCTGAATCGCCAAGAAGAGGAGGATACATTGAACATTTGTTAGTCGCTGCCATTGACTAATACTATGTAACATATTGTTCTGTCAATTGATGGACTGTGCGGTAGTTTTATCTATTAATAATTTTCTTCGTTTCTTTGTAAAAATTATTTTTTTATTTTTATTTGTTTATATAATACTATGTAAGGATTATTTTTATTTTTGCGACAAACTTTCAAATCATCCAGAATTTTAAGGAATTTACGTAAATAATTGGAGCATTTTAACCCTTTTTTTAAAAATTGCAACGGCAACTAATTTTAGCAATGTATCTATTAAGCATAGAATATTTCATCTCATATCTGCATAAGAAATATTAATTATCTACATTTTTATTGCATGTAATTGAGGAAAATATGTTTTAAAAAATAAGATAAAAATCGATTGGCAATAATCGTTTTAAGGAAAAGTGAACTTAAGTCAAAACAAAACAAAGATAAAAAGAAAAGGAAAAAGCAAGAGTTGTTCGTTAACTGAATACGAGTGAAAAACTCTATAAGATTAAAAACAATTACAATCTGTTTTCAGAAAAAGTAACTTCGGTTAGCCATGAATGATAAATACAAATAATATGTTTGTGTTGAAAATGAAACACCTCATGTCTGTAAATAAAGAAGGCAAGAAAGAATTTGTGAACGAACAGGAAACGGATTATAATCTCACTTTAAGATTTTACTCAATTTTACTGAAACACTATTAGCAAACAGTAATTTTTAATATGCAAAAGCATTTTAAAAGAATGCTTCAACTACTTTTTTTTACATTAAAAGAGTTTGCGTGTAGTTCTTTGTTTACCAATATGAAAATCTACCAAAGCAAACTTATTAAAGATTTGTAAAGTAAAATTTTCTTCATAATGCAAAAGAATTACTTAGTTAAAATAATTTATAATTACGTTATAAAATTTATACACTTCTTTTTTCTGCGTGAAAAATTAGGC
The DNA here is from genome assembly GCA_026543865.1 of Argiope aurantia. Classification (NCBI taxonomy): domain Eukaryota; kingdom Metazoa; phylum Arthropoda; class Arachnida; order Araneae; family Araneidae; genus Argiope; species Argiope aurantia. The sequence goes on from JAPMOR010104644.1 coordinate 125,727, forward strand.
GATTTGTTTTTTTTTTGTATATTCCTTAATATTAATATTACTTATATAAATTTAAAACATAAGAATAAAAGATATTAAAACTATTATTATAGTATTTTGATGATCTCTAATCTTTAAGAATGTCATTGTAAAAGCAAAAAGATTATTTATTGGAACATTTGTTTTACTTTAATGAGAAAAAGAAAGTAAAAAAAATCAACTGATGTATATGTTTTTAGTTTAATAACCAAATAATAACCAAACGATTTATTAATGTAATAATTATGTAATCTCTGATACAAAAGTCATAAAAAAATTTAATGAGAATATTTCCTGGAAAAAATAAGTGAATCAACTTTTTTTTGACATTATTTTCACATTTTAGTAAGATATAAGTTAAATAAATCAACCAAGAAATAGGTTTGTATATTTAAAGAGCATGTAAAAATTACATATTGCAATGCATCATAAAGTAAGTATGAAATTGATGAACGTCGTTGAAATAATGTGATAATTCTCTCTTTAATATTCATTAAATGCTAATTTTTGTTTTAAGATTTTATCTAATGTTAATATTCAGGAGTCTGATTAATCCTTACGGATTAATCAGTTAGCAATTTCAGTTCAGTTCAGTTAGCAGTTCAGTTCAGTTAATCAGTTAGCAGTCATTTCAACCCCGTGTCCTCACTTTGTTAGAAGTAGTATTTTACTAGTATTTTGTGAAACTGCTAACAGTTTGCTGAGAGATCGGGATGAGATTTAGTACAATGATAGTAGTATAAAAATAAGATAATGCATAAAAATAAGTAGCATATTAATTAAAATTATCTGTAAATCGTTAATTAAATTTAAATTATTTTCTTTTTTAAATGCATCGGTAATTTTTTTCTTTTAAAATTTTAATTTTATTATTATTTATTTCGATAATAATTATTTATTTTAGATGAAAAAATTAAAAACGTATTAATTAAAATTATTTGTAAATTTTTAATTGAATAAGAATTATTAAAAAAGGAAAAAAAAAATCCTAGCCAGGTTCGAACCCTGACCTTCCGAATTTGAGACGGTTACCTAGACAACATCGAAACAGGTCAAGGTGTCAGTGTATAAGCTTTACCAAAAGTTTGAGGACCATTTTCTCGAAATTGATTGACCATTGCATTTTAATATTTTCATGAATGAACATTCTAAATATATACTATCATTATACTAAATCTCATCCCGAACTCAGATTTGAACCCCGTGCCCTCCCTTTGTAAGTATAATATTTAAATAACTGAAAGTAAACAATAATTAAGTCACGGAATCTGTCGGTGACCGAAAATATTCCATATATTAGTTAAGCAACAAATAGTTGTTGTCCCCGATTATTTTTGCTTAAAATATGAATGTAGTCATTTTCACAGTGAAAATTAACTTTACTTAATTACAAAGACTAAAGTTTACAATTACTGTTAATTTTCTTTTGCATAATTATTTTAGGAATTACAAAAAAAAAAATAGTAGAAAATAGGAAACAATATAACATAGCACAACAGAATTATGAAGGAAAAAAAAAAGAATTGCATTCATCTTACTAGAACGAATTTAGTAAAACAGTAGGTATGTATCAAACGATAATATTAATGGCAATAGCAATAGCAACGCCATAAACTTTGTAGTCAACGAAACAAAGAAACAAGCTTAAAAATTTCTTGAAACATTTAAAAAAAATGACTTTGAATGATTATACAGAAATGGTTGAAATAATATGAAAAATAAGAATTTATTATATTATTACAACAGAGCGATAATATGTTTTTTCTCATTTGTAAAGCCAGATATAAAATAGCTACCAATTAGGGGAATATTTAGAAAGAAAGTTATCAGCAGTTTTTGTTAATCATAAATTGATTAACCATAAACATTTTGAATAATCTTTATGCGTCAAGTTCAAATTTCTTACAAAAAGCTGTTTTTATTACAAGATTAATTCATTTTATTTTAATTACGATTCCAAATTTTTCGTCAAAAGAACTCGTTATTGGTACCATTTCTCAATGCCGGCCCCCTGGCATAGGGGTAACCCGTTTTCCCCGTTGTCTGGGCGTCCCTGTTCGAGTCCCGATTCGGGTATGATTGTTTTTCTTCCGCGTTCTATCTGTGAGGTTTATGAATGTGCCCCTCTGTAAAAAGGGGTTGTGCAAGCGAGTGTGATGCATGTCGTTGTTAAGTCGAAGTCTTGGCCCTAGTTGGCGCTACTGAAAAAACAAGAGACTCTCAATCGGCTTAAATTGCTTACAGATAACTGTCAGCGGGATTGTAAATGCCATAGGTCACAACAAAACAGCAACCATTTCTTCCATTATTAATTATTTCTCTTTTGGCGAGATAATCAGGTGAGAAGTTTGCAGTAATCAAATAACTGATTAGATCCAAAACTACTAAAGCATTCTTAATTCATTTATTATAGTTCTTTTCTATCTAAGTAATGAGAACTGTGATTCATTTGCAAGCCAAGATTGAGGCTTTTGTAAGCACGGGAGAGAATCCCTTTGGGCTCTGCACAGAGTTTCAATTGATGAAGCAGTAATCTGCTGTCTTTGATCATTAATCTCAATAATGAACGAACTCGACGAAAGCAGATATATCTTAATCCATTGTTCCTTTTGAGGTCTTATACCTTTGGTTCTTAATTAAAGCCGACAAAATTGGAGTTTAGTTTTCAGTCAGGATCATATAGTTTTACCGCTATTTTAAATATATTCACATTCTTTAATTTATAGTAAATTTGTATGATGTGAAACAATATCAATTAAGTCTTGTTAACCTGCATATATGAAGAAAAGTTTTGTTTTCAAACGGATATTTTGTTCGATTAAAGTTAATCATACTTTTTAAAGGTTTATTTATGTATTATTTATTATTTAAGAAATAAAGCAAGTCAATATATTTATTTATTTTTAGATTTTATGAATGGGATGGTATTAATTTATGTTTCGGTTTCTGAAATTTAATGATACAGAAATTAGAATAAAAGCAAAATCAAACTATTGTTTACGGCCGTTTCATTTCTACTTTTGCAATAGTTATTCTTCAAAAGAATATATGCGTGTGTAAGTTAGAAATTGTCTTCAGTTTGAGGAAACGTATCTCCAAGATTAGCTGATGAACACGCATGTTCAATATCAGTGTTGGAACTGATCGCGTAAGCTAAATTACGATTATGATGGCGGCATTTCTTTTTGTTTTGAGGAAAATCAAATATAATCGTATTGTTTGCAGTATGCACTAGAAGAAATCTAAAGTCGTTCTTCGGTTTTACTGGTCGAAAATTGCTACAGTAGCCATGATTAATTGGTGACTGTCTTTTCTATATGGGAATAGAACTTGATGACGGAAAAGTGGTTATGAATAGATTGAGAAGTTCTAAAATTGCAGAGTGTGAAGCATGGCTAGAAACGCGGAAAATATATAGGTAATCCGAAGTGTAAGTTTCTTTTTCGATTCTCACAGCGGAAAAGTTCCTCCGGTTAATTCAAACATGTATGTTTCTTCTGATGTGTCACTGGTAATCGAGGAAAACCTGTCTTATCGAGTGGACTTAAGCGGCGCTTGGTTGGTGAGAGTTAAACATATTTTAAACATTCAGGCATCTCGATGCATGTATCTGATTTCGCAATGCCAGGAACATCAAAGCTTATGAAATTTACTAACAATTTTGAGAAGTTAACGGATCCTATGCAATGATAGATTCCATGGTCAAAAGGAGTGTATGACACTTCAGTGAAGAACGTGAAGGGTTTTGAGATGGATTTTGCTGATGGATTTTACGGCGCTCGGAAATCATTGTTGCGAGACGCTTAAAAAACTGCATTCATGACAGTACACGACCACATAATGAGTATGGCACGCAGCAATACTTTGCGGATTTGAGATGAGAAGTTTTTGATTACCCCCTTTAACCCAGATCTAGAACCAAGTGATTTTCAAATTTTCAAGCATCTGAAGTCCTTTCTTGCTTGCAAGCAGTTTCAGAATGATGACGAGGTAAGATACATTGCTACACAATGATTGCAATCGTTGGCAGCATCGTCCTTTGAATAGACCATCTTAACACTCGTGTCCCACTAAAATAAAGGTCTTAAGATTGATGGTACATATGACCAAAAATAGTCTGTTCATTACAGTGCTTTATTTAATAAAGATTAGTTCCAAATAGGGATTGCAATATCGGACCAAAATTTCAATACCGGTATTCGGTATTTTTTAGATCTTAATACCGGGATACCGGTTTTAATACCGGTATTAGAAATTTTAGAAAAAGAAAGTAGTTTCTTTGTTTTATTTGCAAGTTTTATTAGAGAATGCAAATATCTCAAGAAAATAATTTGAAACCTATAAATTATAACAGTATACAAAAAATCACAAAAAAGTAAAGGAACATTTTATTTATTTAAATTACAAAAAAGTATAATTATTACTATTCAGTCTGTGGTACTATTACAAATTTTTGAAAAGTGATCTTAAAAAACATAATGCATCAATTGTACTGTCAATAAGCCTGAAAAGTAATTTTGTGCAAAAATTACCGACTGTCGAAAACGTTCTTTTGGCATTTACGCTAGTTGGTGGTACTTTTAGCAATGCGCGATATACTTTTTCCAAATATTTACTTCTAAATCCCTCATCTTCAAATAAATCGATTTCTCGTCGGATGGTTTTGGATATAGCTGATTTCTGTATAGTATTTTATTTCTGTATTGTATTTTAGTTCGTCGAAATTTTTTTATTTATCTTTGATAACTGAACCGAATTCTTCTGAATGTGGATAGGTTTGAGGGTAAAAAGTTTTAAGAAAATTTGCTATAAACTTGATAAGATTTGAATTGGTTATTCTCTTTTCTTCTTATTCATTTTCATTTTTAAAATCATTATAATTATGTAAATACCATAAGACATTTTCTATTTCGATATGCCTTTCTTCTGTGCGATTTTTCAACGTAATATATAGTTATTCAGATAGTGTTGTGTGCTGTTTTTTCAGTGACTGCAACATGAAATTTATTATTGCATTAGCTGTTAATAAATTAGAATCTCTCTGACATAATGCCTCAATAGTCAGTTTTACTGGAAGTAGAGCTGATACAGTTCTGGATATTAAGTCGAATTCACTATCTGAAAAATTAATTTACAGGTTTAAGTCGATTATTGCTTTTTGGATTGGATTTGTCAGTTTCAAAAATCATTTCATCATTAGGAGTAACATGTTCCAACGGTTTTAGGATCTAATATTAACATATATTCTGTTTTATTTTCAGTTAGTATATATTTTTGTAATATGTCATTGTTTACAGGGGAACATTTAAATTTCTTAACAATTTTTCGAACTTTATAAATTATAGGAAGCAATCCTTGATGGGTAAATATTTCATCCTCATTAGCAATATCTTCTTGAAAAATTACGTTGTCATTATCTTCATTGTCAATATCACTCTCACTCTTACTCTCTTCAAAGATGGAATCCGAAGTTTCTATGTCCACATTATATGGATCATTCTTTATTTTTTGGTACAATACATCTATTACTCCTAATTGAATTCTATGAGTATAGCACAATTGCTGATTTGCACCAATCAACTTTCCAACTTTTCCCATAACTATTTCTACATCAGTCGTTATGAATACAATATCTTCTTTCAGGGATAATCCATGTTTCGCTCATTTAGATTTAAGCAATTAATAAAGCCATTAATTAGCTATATATTTTCGCCCGTTAGGGAGACATAAAAACAAAAAAAGTATCCTCTTTTTCTATGTTGGTGATCACTAAATATATAGTGGAGACAATTTTTAAAATTTCTAGTAAATACTGAAAAAACGGTATTTAAACTTATGAATACCGGTATTACAAAATTGTACAAATGGCTCAAAATACCGGTATTCGGTATCCCGGTATACCGGTATTGCAATCCCTAGTTCCAAATGATCATTTCGTTTTATTGTGTTACTAAACGAAATTTACTTTCTGGATTACTCTCACATGTGAATAATGAATGGTATGCCGTTTGGCCCTTAGTTTCTCTCCTATAACATATAGATTGCTGTAGTGTGTTGAATAAAGAATTTGCGAAACAAAAGGATTTGATGAAAATAATATTTCTTTTCAACCCCTACGTGTCTACTTTCCTAAAAATAAAGAGTGTATATTTTTGGGCTTTTAAAATGAATTATTAATTCTGAAATACGAGGCTTTTGTATTTTATTATCATAAATACTGTTTCATTCTCTAAATAATGACTAACCAATGTATATTTGCGATTTTGTGCTTGCCATACTTATGATAAATTTAAAATTTTCTCAACCTAAAATTTTATTAATTAGGATTTGCCAATTTAATATACCATTAATAGTTTTAAATTAGTTTAAATACCTGCCATTTCAAAGACGCAAAAATTTCACTTCAGTCATCTGAGGAGTCATCAGTTTTTTTTTCTGTCATAAGATTAGAAGTAAAACACTTTTGAAGCTTTTGCTTAGAAATAATATTGTATTTTTATTTTTCAGCTTTTATAAGTTGTAAAAAAATTATATTTTTTAAAATTTAGAAAATTACTTCAAATAATTTTTTCAGAAGCTATTCAAAGATATTTCGAATCTTTTTCTTTTCCATTTACCATTCTTAGATATTAAAAAAACAAGGACGTGACGTCGTATAATGTAATAATAATATCTAAAGCAAAACTGAGAGTTTTGCTGAAAACAATTTCAAGGTGAATTATATAATAAAGATTGTTGCTAAATAGAGAAGCATAGAAAATAATTAAACCAAGACAGACAATTTTTTTTTTATTTCTGAATCAAATCAAAGAGTAAAAAATGTCGATTCTATATACGAGTTAAAATAAATGTAAATGATAAGATTATTACCTGAAAATGCTTTGTAGTTCTTCTTTGTGATAATCTCTTGGTGGCATTTTGAAAAGGACCAATTTATCCAAAACAGAAACACCCGATGATCGAGGCCTCTTTTCTGCAACGAAAAATATAGAATTAAGATGAGCAAATAAAATTTTGTTTTGTTTTAGGATACATCATTTAAACAATTAAAGTATCAATATACATAATTTAACATAGAACCCTTTACGTTATAAAAAGTCAATGATTTGCCAGAAGATTCGCCTTTTCAGTATTAATATATACATATTATTCAATGTACATTATTATTAATTTATGGGGGAAAGAGGGACTAGTTGTAACAATTTTTAGAAAAATATTTATATTTTTAATTGTATCTGGGATTGCAAGAATGTAACAACATATTTTCATAGCTTAACCTATGCATTCATTATATGTCTAAAAAACATTCAAGAATTTTGTTAATTTTAGCAGAAATATTTTTTTAACTAGTAAGCTGTTAGAACTTGCCCGTGATACGGGGTATACACAAAAAATATTTCACATTATTTTTCCTTCATCATTCTTTTATTAATGGAAATTATATAAGGCATGTCACATTCATTATCATTTAGCACAAAGGTAATAACTGAAATCAGGTGATTCATATAAAATAAAGATAAAATTATTAACCAATCAACTTAGACGTCAATCTGCATCCAGATTACAATAATCGTAAGCAAACAGTAAACAGTTTTCTATCGTATACACTTTAAACCCATATTTTTTCAAACTAAACATTGAACACATTTTTATTGAATAGATACTGTTGGATCTCGGCGTTCTGTTTGTAGTGTCCTGGATTATAGGTCGAGTATGCCTTGATTGAAATCATATTTCTAGGAAACACCATCGTATAAGTGGCTGGCCTATGCTAAATCTTTCGGGCCTGAACGGCTCCTCCCCTGATTAGGCGGGGAAGGGAGAAATAATTGCTAATTCAGGCACTATTCTCATCGTCTGAGCGCTATTAAAATTTACTTGGTCTATATCATATAACCCTAATAATGCTTTAAAAATGTGATGCTGTTGAAATGCAATATAGAATATTATATTATGAGGGTTGCTGTATGCATCTCTGGAAGATGCAGGAAAATCATCCTCTTTTTCACAATCTGTATGTTAATTCAAAATCCTCTTTTAAACCCCTTTTTTACTTTATTTTCTCCCCTTGAATCCTTGCCGTTATCTTAACTTTTCCTTTTGCTTTAATTTCTTGCTAATTATTTAGTCACTTTCTCTTTATCTACTTCTTCATCAGACTGAATTCCAAAAAAAAAAAAATTCTCTAAAGTTGTGTTTAAATATTAAGATATATTAACGATGTAATTAAATTACTGCTATTTATTACGACTCAAGTTGGCCACAATTACTCTAAATTATGATATAGCTCATATATTATTGTTACATATTTTATAGATGCATCTACATGTTTTATTCTATTTATCATTCATTAGATTTTAGTGGATTGTTTTGATTGCATTGATTATTATAACGTCCATTAATGTTTATAAGCATAATTTAATGCTCAGTTTAAACGCAGATTTGCATAAAATATGTAAACATAATTCGTTCAAATCGCTTCATATCATTTGGTTGAAAATGTAAGAAGCCGACAATTTTGCATTTAATTTTATTCAATCTGAAAATTTTGAATGTTATTTTATTCAATTAGTTTTCTTTTGAAATTAATATTTCCAATGCATATATTATTTTTTGCCAATTACGAGACATCTTACATCAAACTCTATGCAGTCGGTTACATTTTACCTCCATATTTGTGTTTGGCATTGGCCCTTTGATGCATATCTATAGATGTCCTTAATGGCCGACACTATACGATGTAAATATGATATAAAATTTTTAAAAAATAACAAAAAAAACTTTAAAAAAATTAAATGAGTAAAGAGGAGCAGTATATTACAGAGAATAATTATTTTTAATTTCAACAATTTTTTTGAAAAAAATTATATGGGCTATAAAATTATTTAAAAAGTTAATTAAAAATCACAAATATGGTTTAATAAATTTAAAGAAAAAACTTCTTGTGAAATTTCGGTTACATTTCCAGCTAATATTATGACTTTAAATGTTACTACCGATACTAATGGTACTTAAAAAATGGTACTAATGGTTTAAATAGGTTTTAATAAAAAAAAGGTTTAAATATTGAGTTTCATAAAAATTTATTATCAATGAATTTTTTGTACATAGAGTATATTTTTGTATTCATTCATGTATTTCCATTAACTTTCTTTTTATACCTTTTTCAGAAAACATCCAAATTTTTAAAACTTTTTTCAGAAAACATCCTTTTTGAAAATATTTGTCCTTTGAATAATTTCTACATTTTTTTTTTTTTTACTCTTTTTTATAATTGTGAATACATACTGTATTCTCCTTTCTCCTTTAGTCTGAACGTATCTATTTTTGTTGTCATTTTTTTCTGTTTTAACCTGTTAAATATTTACATAAAATTCAGCACTGAGTTCTTTTTTTCTATTATAGATGTGGAAAAATCTTTTTAAATCTTAAAGATTTAAATCAATATCTATTATTTTTTTTATCGGCGTACACATATTCAATGTACGGAGCACTTCTTTCGGTAGTTCGTGGAACTTTAGAATTAAAGATTCTAACTTTCAAACGATATTTGAAATTCTTTATGAATAAGGATTCGAAATGCTCCTTTTTTTACAACCAAAGTGCTTTGAGTTTTCTTTTATTACGAATGATAATTTTCATTGCTTTTCAATAAAAAAATATTCTAAGCCTTTTTGCGAATTTTTGAATTGAACAACTAGAAGAATGAAAGCTATTGATTCCTATTCACAATTTTCTTGAAAGAAATAAAAAAAAATATGACTTGTGTCCGATTTATAAAATTTTGATAGAAATAATTTTGAAAATATATCTTAAAGTATCTTTCATAATAAATTTTCTAAAAAATAACGATGCAAGTATATTAATATTGAATCGAGATACATAAAAATGTATGTTTAATCTTTGAGTGGTTTAAATGGATATGGAACATATAAAATAAGGATTATGCAATAGGATTCCATTACCAGCTTAAAGGGGGCATAGTATAAGAGTTAAATATTGATTTATGAGTAAATACTACTAAAATCAATAAAAATAATATATATTTATTTTGTTTCACGATTATTCAAAGTAAATATCTTTCTTTTTTTAATGTTTATGACTCCAACATTGCTTCTAGATACACTATTCAAAAATTTTATATTTTATTCCATAAAATGTATAGCAAATAAATCCAAATTTATATTCATTAAAATAATTTATACTGTGAAATTCAGAATTTTCAATTAAGTATTGTCATGGAAAGGAATATAATTGATAAACAAATATTATGACTTGAATCCAGAAATTAAGGGCATTATTTTTAACGTACACCATTGGATTCTCACAGATTTAAATTGTAAATTCCATAAAAATAATCTTTAAATTTCTGAATAAATACAGAAAAGTATTCTTCTATCTTTTTAATTACATTTGTTAATAAAAAAATATGTATCTAGTGGGTAATTTCTTGTATCTATACAACATGAGGTTTTTTTTAATGTTTTACTTTATTATGGAAGGGTAACTATTTAATATAACATTAAAAATTACGAAATTGCATAAAAAATTATCATGGAATTTTATTCAAAAAGGAATAAAATTGGTACTATATTTGAAAGAAAATCTAGAATCTTGATAGTTACTCGTCAATTTAATAAAAAAAAAGCGGAATGAATCCTAAATGTTTAGGAATAAAAAAAAAAAAATTGAGAATCAGCGATAAAATTTTAAATTTCAAGAATTAAGAAAAGACAAAAGCACATTTTGAATACTGTCAATACTTTATAATACGCAAAAGGCTAGAGTCAATATTTCAATTAAGTGTAGCCTTACTCCATAAATATTTCAGAAAATGTTCATGTTTAATTTGGGATTAATATATCAAATGTTGATAAGTAATGAATATAACATATCTTCTAACGTAACATTTCTTTGAAAAATTATGTCCATCCTAATTATCGCGAGAGCTTTGCGCAATGGACATGAATGTTTACTGACCAGTGCTTATTTCGCCACTGATGGCTTCGTAATAACTGTCGAGTATCCTGAGCACTGAGAGCCCACAAGCATTAACCTTCATAATAGCATCGAGCTCATTAAGCACCGGCATATTACTTAATATAGTGCTATCTTACAACCTAGTTGAATTATTCTAGCATCTAGGGCAAAATTCTGTAGTTATCTTCAGCCGTTATTAGAGATACGCTTGTGATTGCATTGGATATAAACAATAATAATGGACTTCATTTAATGCAGTTCTCTTTGAAAATTAATTATTTATTGAATTAACATATTTAGTTACAATCTAAGGCATTCTTAAAAGGTTACTTTTAAGATATGTGCTTATGAAATAGTATTCCGCGATTATATGCAACAGTTACTAGAGACACGCTTGCAATTGCTTTAAATATAAGTGATAATTATCTATTTTATTTAATATACTTATCTTTGAAAATTAATTATTCATTAAATTTATATATTTAGTTAGAATTTAAGGTATTTTTAAAACATTACTTTTAAATTATATGCTTATGGAATAATATTCTGTAGTTATCTGTAACTGTTGCTAGAAACACGCTTGCGATTGCTTTGAATATAAACAATAATAATTCATTTTATTTAATATAGCTCTTTCTGAAAATTAATTATTTATTAAATTAATATATTCAGTTAGAATCCAAGGAATTTTTAAAACATCACTTATAAAATATGAAATAATATGAATGATAAATAATAATACAAGAGATTTTATAACTATGATTCATATGTCTTAAGAAGAATGGGATAGGTTCTGGGTTTGATGCCAAAAAATGAAAACGTACAGATTCTTTTTTAGAATTCTTGGGATAAAAGAAAAATATATCAGTAAATGCCGAATCGCAGTGAAAATGCAAAAATAATATTTTGGAAATGGATATAT
>JAPMOR010104644.1:138656-152487 GCA_026543865.1 Argiope aurantia
ATTTTTAGAAACAGTAACTACTTTTATACTTCCAATCTATGTATTATTTTCTACTAATCTTACTATTTGTTTAATAAATACTTTAATTCTTAATATACTATGTACCGATATACTGAACTATAATTTATAATTAAAAGTGAGTTATAATTTCCATCCAGGGAATCTTAGACAAATACTTTTAAGCATTTCTTGCTTGAAGACATTTAGTTCCATATTTATAATCAACGCATTTTTTAGATATCATGTGTATGTATTTCATGTAGTGTAATGTTGTGACATGGTAATAAAGGGTTTTAATGGTTATTACATTTTAGAATGACCTTATTATATATCCACTCACCATAATAAGCTGTCATATCCATAGGATTGGCTTGAACCAAGTTGTGACATTTCTTGAGTTCTCTGAGAAACAATTGGGTGCAACATACCAAGTTTACCAGCTGCTGACTGTCGACAGGTATACCTTCGGAAACATCCCTAAAGCAAGAGAAAACATTGCGAATATCAAACTTAAAACTGTAATAAAACTGAGAAACACATCAGTGAAAAAGTCGATATTTATTTCGGCAGCTTAAAGAAAATGTTAAAAAAAATTCTATTGATATTTAAACTGAAACTAGAGCAATATAACAGAATATTGTTAACTCACAAAAGTAGAAAGGTCGAGATAAAAAATTTCTGAGAAATGCCAATAATATTAGTTTCATGAATATAATTTCTTTACACTTTCGGAGAGGGATAGAAACTCTTCATGGGAGAATATAACATACAAGCAAAAAAAGAAAAATGCAAAAATAAAACAACGGTGGAAGAAATAAGAAAAAGTAAAAACTGAAAGTAAATAGACAAAAAGAAAAAAATGCTTGAAATATTAGATATAAAAATAGAAAAAATATAAAACACATGCGAAACAAATAACTTTCCAAAATGATCTGTTATAGCATTTGGTATAGTTTAGTTATATTAACGTTCCGTTTAAAGCAACACTAGGGCTATTTTAGGACGGACCTCGTAATTTTGAACCACGGTCAGATGACGAGGACGACACCTAAGCTGGCATCCCCTCTCCACACCACACCACACCAGCGGGAGGACGTTTGGTCAGGACGGATTTAACGTGCAACAGACCCCCTTACACGACGGTTCTTCGGTGGAATCGGGTCTCGAACCTGAAAACCCTCCGGTTCCGAAGCCGAGACCTTACAACCATACCACCGCGGCCCAATTGAGAATTCTATATTGGAGTGAAGCCAATATCTTTTCACTTCATTGTTCGATAGATTTAAAAAGAAATTTTATTTAGAATATTGATCTGTTTATTTATTTTATTTTATGCTAGAATTATATTGAATTATCCCTGATTATTTCTGTATAAAATTAAAATAAAAATTTATTATACATTCATAATGAAGAGAAAAGCAAATGCAGTAAATAGTATCTACATGAGGTGAATCGCATACATAGATTTAGATTTATTAATGAAGAATATATAGATCTAATAATGAAGAATTTGCGGTTTGAGTCCTTAGCTCAATTATCTTAAAAAAGACAATTTTATAGATTAAGAAGTTTTGAGTTGATTGGAGTACAGTACTTTGACATTTTTAAATACAGATCTAAATATTTTGCCCCTGATTTTTTTTTTCATAAAAAAATTCACCATAAAAAAAACCAACAAAATTTCTTCCGTTTTTATAAAATGGAATTTTACAAAATTAGCACATTTCGGCCATTAATCTAAGACAATTCACCTCAATATGAACATCCAATCTCTGATCATCCAAATAACTGTAAGAACATAGTATTTTGAAAACAGATATTTCTACTTCTTCTTGAAGGACTTTCAAAATTTTTTACATTCCATTAATTAGAACACTGAATTTCCATTTTTCACTATTGTGAATACTCAGAGAAAGGAATATTAAACCGAAAACTCTTTTTTTTTTTTTTTACTTTCTCAAATTAAAATCACGGAGTTTATAAATTCATCAATTATTGTAGCACTTGAAAACTTCTATAGCTAAATAATACATTTTCTAAGAGCTATACAAGGCAGATTTTTATTTAGATAAAATAGAAAAAAGATATTCTTCTTTATATTTAGGAATACTGCAACACTTGCCAATTTCATTCCAAATAATACATTTTCGAGGTGCTAAACGAGGGAGATTTTTATTTAGATAAAATTAAAAAAAAATAGCTGCTTTTTATATTTAGGAATATTGTAGAACTTGCCAACTTTTTAAGCCAAATAATACATTTTCAAGGAGTTACACTAGGAAGATTTTTATTTAGATAAAATAAAAAAAAGTCAATAGCTGTTCTTTATATTTAAGAATATCGGTTTAGTAATAAAAGTTAACTTTTCATATGAAAATCAATTATAAAAAGTTTAACAAGTCAAAATGTAGCAAGAAGATCAGCTATTTCCAAGACAAATAGATAAATAAGCGTAAATTTAAATTATATTTCGCTTGTATGCGTTAATTACCTTCTGATTTGTGGCATGATGATTTCGTGAGCTGAGATGCACAAATCCAAGCATTTTCTTCTGGTTTCTCGAATACGATCCCGGATTTCAGGACAATCCTGTGGCTTGGCTATATGGACAAGATGGTCTCGAAAGACAGCGAGACAATTATTTAGCTCTTCTATAATCTGAAAATTAAGCAAAAATAAATAATTAAAAGATGTATAAGAAATGTCCTTAAAATATTTATTGTAGATTTTTTTCACAGTATGTAAAATTGGAACATTTCTTCAAAATACTTAAAATACTACAATATATGCAGAATTTTATAAATTTAAACGAGCAATTTATTCGTGTATGTATAAATTAATTTATTTCCGAAACAGCTCTAATGATTTGGATCAAATTTTATAATTTGATACGCTTTGATTTTTTAATTTTATCTTTACATGTGTCTTTCTTGAAAAATCCCGATTTTATTAAAAAAAACATTTTTTATAACTAACAATTAGAATCTTTTTCTATCTACTCTCATGCTCACAATGTCAAATAGCGTTATCTCAGATCCCATTTTACCATGATAAAACTGAGTGTAAGTTAAAAAATATAGGTAATGATGGATAAACTGTAAAATGAATACTGTATTATAGCTGATTGATTCGATTAACATGTTAAACTAAATGCGCTCATGATTATTTTTTATTTAAATGACCGATTCGTTTGTAGGCAAGATTAAAAAGTATCCTCATATAATGAATATGCGATTCGTATCTAAATATTTTCTCAAAAAAAAAAAAAAAAAAAAAAAAAAACCACACACACACAAACACAAACACACACACACACACACAAAAAAAAAATCCAAGCAAAGTTTGGTTTCCAGATATTTATATTAAATAGCTAGAAATATGTGGAATAATGATGCTAAAAATAACATTAATTCATCACTCAAAAAATTAAAAACAATTAATTAATGATAAATAAATAAGAAATGCAATTTAATTGTTTGTAATTCCTAGCTCTAAAATAAGTGGGACAATTAATATAATCAAACTGCATATTCTTTAGAATTATTGTAATTTAAGTATTTTAAACTACTGAAATTATTTATTGGAATTATTATTACATTTTTAATAATAAAAATCATGGAAAAAGGTTTCATAAAGACATTAAACAAAACAATACTTTCTAAAATATTTAAATTCGAGCCAAAAGACATAAAAATACAACCTTTTTAATAAATCTCAAGTTTCATATTAATTATAAGATGTTTTTTGATGAACACAGGCAAGAATAATTTCGAAAAAAGAAAGTCTTTCCTACAGTACATTATTTGCGTTTTGAATTTATATACCTTTCTCTCATTAAATGACTGAGATACCAAAAAATTATTTCCTTCAAATCTAAATATCCATTTACAAATTTAATAAAAAATTTATTTTTTAATTGTTCTCTCCTTTAGATATTAGTTTCTCTTTACCCTATTAAGAATTTGCTTTTTTCATTGCAAATTTTCTAGAAATTAACATGTGATGTGGAGAATCCAGTCGAAAAAATATTTTTTATATGGAATAAAAATAGATTTTATGAAATTTTATATTTATGTCGAAAAACCTTTATGAAATTCCCCCCCCCCCAACCAAAAAAAAGATTTTTTTTAAATTATATTCTTAAAAAATTCGTTACATTTAGATTTAAAGAAGAAGCAGAGGCTATCTCTAAATTCTTGTTGTAAAATTTTCTGTGAACAGGTATAATGGAAGACTGCGAAAATTGTCTACAAACTTTTTCACACACTGCTTCTGTTTAATTAATTTATTATGAAAAAAAAATATTGTACTTGAAGACTTGAATTACTTGAAGAAAAAAGCCCCAATCTATTTAAATTTTATTTGTTTTCGCATTTTAAATAACATAAAACATTTAATCTTGCCAAAACATTTTAGAGAGAAAAAAAAGGGGGAGATGCCAAAATTTTTCTAAAATTTTGATATTTAAAACTTTTTTTATTTTGCTATTCTTTTTTCAAACAAAAAAATTAGAAAGATGTAATTTTAATGGATTCTTGATAAAACAGATCGTTTATACCTTTTTTAAATCCAAGTAAAATTTCAAAGGGATTCTGAACTGAAGCTTATTTCATTAAATTACTTTTTAACTTTTCATTAATTATTTATTATTTAAAAATAAATAGAAATAATTGTATATTCAATGTTATCTTAAAGATAATTCCATAATAAAACTGATTGTTTGAAAAAAAATTGAAAATTTATCCTTAAGCCAAATCAATAACAATTTTTAAATTGTATTATACATTTGAACTTGTGCAGAACTAAAGTACAGTGATTCATCATAATATCGAGTTTGAATTTTTTGGATTTCCAAGCAAATATTTTCCTTTTCTCTGACAACTATTTGACATCATCGTATGAGAAAAAAAATCGCAAAAGTATAAGAAAAATGCTATAAATAATATATATTAATATATTTCAAATGTTGAAAAAATTTGGCGAATTAAAAATGTTTCGAAACCAAGTATAAATTTATTTCGAAAAAGATTTATTAATGCGATGCAAACAAACGAAATTTCGAGAATTCTATATAATTGTTTTAAACCCAAAACATTTATAATAGTTAAATGTAAAATATTATATAGCTGGATTTTAAAATTTAATTAAAAAATCCATGATATTAATATCGATCATTTACAGAAAAATGCGCAATACTACCATCAACAAAATAAGAAGGATAGTCTATTCAAATGATATTTTTCTGACAAATTATATATTTTGGAGAATTTTGAATGTTTAAAGAACTCTATTCCTTTAATTTCACATTGCATAACAAAAAAAAAATCAATTAAAATTATGCCTCCTTAAAGCTAAACAATACTCAGTTTCTAGTAATCTATACTTATAATAAAGCTCAATGTGTGTGTTTGTGTGTGTGTATGTTGGCGCTCTACAGGCCAGACCATACAACCTACAGCTACCAAATTTGGCACGTGTATACCTTGGAGGCCGGGAATGTGCACCTGGGGGTTATTTTTTCGAATTTTTAAATATAATTTTATTTATTTAAAAATTAAGCGAAATTTTGACGTGTTTCTGCTATAACTTCCGAAAATATTACCGCACAAAAAAGATTTTTACATAAAGTTAAAGATCAAAAATTTATCTTTTGTTTGTTTTTATCATTGATACTAATGTTTTAATCTTAAAATTAAATTTCTATTTTTAATGAATTTTTAAATAAATATTTTAACTATGTTTTTCAATAATTTTTTTAGTAAAAAAAAAAAATTCAAATTAAGCACGTTTCGCATTCATGGAAAAAAATTGGCTTTTTTCAAATTGTTGCCATAACATTGATTCAAGCTCCAATTAAAAATAAATTAAATCTTTTTGGAAATGAAATCTGCAAAAATATAATTTTCGGCACGTGTCTGTAGGAAATGAAACAAATATGAAATATTATTTTTTATAAAAAATAAATTCAAGAAAAATTATTTTATGATCTTTTACACTCTATATTATTAATCAAATAAATCAGTTATATTTTAAGGCAAGTTTTGTTTAATATGAACAGGATATCCATCCAAATCAGGGCCACACAGCTGATTTGTAAACCTTTAGTACGTCACAGATATGCTAAAATGGTTTAAATGGAAAATGATTATATTTTATGTAACTTGATTCAATAAATTCTCTAATAAATAACGAATTTTTGATTTTGCATTAAGCTTCTGCCGTGGAAATCACGATTAACAAAATGTTCTTGAAACACTAATATTTTAAATAAAAAGAGCTAATTTCCAATCAACTAAATCAATCACTTTAACTGACTGATTTATGAAAATTTGAATATCACTATTCAATAAAAAAAGGATAATTTTAGATTCTCCATCGATCGTTTCAAAGAAAATACGCGAATCAGCGCGCAGGTTTCTCAAGATTAATTTGCCAAAGATTATGAAAATGTTGTTTTGCTAAATTTTTAACATTCAAAACTTCATAAATAAATCTTAGTTGATCGTGGAAAATAGAAACATTCATTATTTTATTTAAAATTTGGTGTGTCCAGAATATTTCTCAGAATATTATACCTTACTGCATTAAATTTAGACTTCATAATTTTTGAAATATATTTATAGGCTGGAACAAAATATTATTATTGATTTCATTTCAATCCTTTTGAAATTAAAACTGAAAACTGAATTTTATGCGGAATCTGAGAAATTTTTTTGAATTATTCTTTGAGATATTACATAAATTATGAAAAATATTTTGTAGTTCACATAAGACTTAAATACCAAGCGATTCTGTTTGCAATACTCATATTTAGTAATAATAATAATAAATAAATAACAATAAAGATGATTAAAAAAAATAAAACACTTAGTTTTATTTAAAAATATCTTTATATTAATTGCAATTTCATCATTTCCACTTTAGATTAAAGTTGAAGTTTTACCGGAAATGACAACAAATTAGGAAAATATATATAGTAAATTGAACGAAACGATCTAAACAACAGTATAAGTTTGGTATGACTATCAAAATTTGAAGATTAAAAATGCTTTGTTTGAGAATCTATTAAGAGACCAGTTACTTAAAATATTTAATTGAAAATTGTAGTGAGCGTTAATACTGGCGAATCGGCTGGTCGCCAAAGGCGGCTAGTTCCCAATAACACTTGAGCAAAATTAATCTTTATGTTGCAAATATATAAGTGACCAGAAAATAATATTCTATATTTGGGGACATACGTAGTTAAAAATATTTATGACCATAAATAAATAATCGTTGGGGTACCAAAAACAATTTTAATTTAACATAAATAATAATAATAGTACTTTATTTACAGACAAAGTAGGAAAAACACACACACACACACATAAAACTAATATAAGAATATTTTAACTTATAATACAATGTTACAAAAAATCTTTCTTGATATGCTCGGGAACTGAGCTGGGAATAGTTCCAGGTTGTTACTTACGGCATTTTACAACCCAGCTGACAGTTATCTATCAGCGATTTAAGCCCGTAGTCCAGATAGGTAACAGAAACTCAACAACAAACAAGGAAAAAAAAAGCGCGTAACAATAAATTAATGATACAGTTTCTTTGGACTAGAATGAATCAAATTTCATGCACAAATTAAGGGAGGAATGTGGAAATAATTACCACAAAAATTAATTACGAAGGTCTGTAAAGAAGGAGGGGTTTTGGTTTGTCAGAATCAAAAATTGATCAGTAGTTACTATGAAAAAAATTGGATATGCAAAATTTTATTAATATTTGAGTTATGAAAGAATGCCCATGTAGTAGTGAATAAAATGTGGTATTAAACTCAAATAATATCTTTTATTCATGCACATTTATTTGATTCCGTGAGCCGACGCTCAACATTTTCAATGTACTGACCTTCCCTTGCATCGGCATTTTTTGTTCCTTTTTTGTCCTGGAATTCATTTCTGTATGTTCTTTCCAGTTTGCAAATAAAAGTCATTTCATTCCATTTATTAGTTTTAGATGCAGATGCTTCGAAACAAAAATCATTATTTTATAGCTAAGCTATAACAATTTTTCGTTTTGATTTTTTTATATTTATTAAAAGTTACTTCAAAATTTCTGACAATTTTGAAATTATTGTTTAGTAAAAAAACTTACTAAAAATATTTTATACATCGGTTTCAAAATGATTAAATGACAAAAGGTGTAAATGCAGCATATTTCGAAATAATTTGTTTGAAATTTTATCTTGACTTCACTGGTTTTACATTGTACACAATGCATAAATGGAGTTCTAAAATGTTGCAAGAAAATGATATTAGAGTAAAGACTAAGAAATGATGCTTACAAATATTAGACAATAAAATAATTTATTATTTATTAACGGCTCTTTACAAATAAATAATGAAATTAAGACAGCTATTTAATTATTTCAAACATATACAATTTTGAAATGAAAAAATTACAACATCAGTGTAAACATTTTAATTATAAATATCACGTACTATATATACTCCTTTGTATATCAGTGGTTTTTATTAGATGCTTTAATTAATATGATTAGGTAATAACTTTGTTAATTTGAAATTATAAACAGAATAACAATTCTACGATATTCTACATAATACCAGAGTTATAATGGAATTAACATAGAAAATTCTAAACTGTTCAGAAATATTAATAAAATGTTATTTTATTATTTCAAACAGATAGACTTATTAGATGCTTTATTAATATGATTAGCTAATAGCTTTGAAATTATAAACACACTAATGATTCTATGATATACTGCATAATACCAGAGATCTAATGGAATTGATATAGAAAATTCTAAACTGTTCAAAAATAATAACAAAATGAAAGTGCAGGTGAATTGTTCTCTAAAAATAACACAAAACATTTGGTTATTTTGGCTACAGTGAAAATATAACACTATATTGAGTTAATTTGAATGCGTTCATATTTAAATTTTAAAAGAATGATTAGTTATTATTAGCGTTAGTATTATGAAATATACGTAGAATATATAGTAAAATAATTTGTTTTAGAGTAAATAAAACAGATTTTTTTCAAAATGTTGATAGCATATTTAAAACATAAAAAAAACCCATTAAGTTTATATTTCGTCATTCTTATGCAAAGTTTATTTCAAATTCATTATAAGGCATTATACTATCTCATTTTTGTCCTTACAACTCTGCCTCTAATGTTAATAATAAATGTACTAAATAAAAGTTTATTATTTTATCTAGAATGCTCCGTATTCGAAGTTTCATCTAAAAATATGCTTTTAGTAAGCAATAAAATGATAAGTTATGTCGGCTTTAATCTTATTTCCCAGCAATATCCTCAACCAAATTGTCTATTTTTTTCAGAAAGGCTAAAACCAAATGTTATCATAAAAAAGAAAAATTCCCGAAGGGTTGTGCAAGTTTTATAAGCTAATAAATGACACCAAAGTGTTCCGTCTAATGGTTCTGTATAGGTCACAATGCATTAATATAAAATGGAAGGCTTATTCAATTATCTGAAAATAATATTACGTGTAACCTCTGATATTAGAGATATAGCAAAAACTAGACTTTGAAGAATTTTGGTAGAACTGACTGAACTGAACAAACTGATGGCAATATCTATAATGCAACAAATTGACCCAAGCGATTTTGTTCGCTGTTATTAGAAAATTGATTCGAACAAACTTATTCAATGTTGATAAAAGTCTTATTAGAACATTCGTAAATGAAATAATTGTAAAAGGGCTACTAAAATAATTGCATTGAATTAGAATTCTGGAACAAATAAATTATCAATCCCCAAAGAAACTTAATTAAGAGATAATCATCAAATACTTAATTTAAATAAAGTGCACATGTTTCTTTTAGAAATTTTGGATCATAGAATATAGATCAATCAATATTGTTGCATTTGATGAAGCAGTATACCATGACTCTCAGTCTACATAATCGCTTTCTTTCGTCTGTAACGCTGACGGAATAAAAAAGTAGAACAATAGTATATATATATATATATATATATATATATATATATATATATGGTGCTGAAGTTAAACGTAATTTCAACTAAAACAAATTTCAAAAAGTAAATTAAAATCATTCTTTAAATAAAAATCTGCTCATCATGGAAAATTAAGCCTTAATTTTATTCATGGTATGTTCGATTTTATTTTTACTCATATTACCATGTCAGAACATCATATTCTTTTGTTTAGGGGGTTTTGAGTAATTGAAGGCAATGAATAATTGAAGCTCGAAATCGCGTAGGCAATGAATACAGCATAAATGATAGCATTCATCAACATCTTTTAATCGCATTTATTTTTTTACCTGCTTTTACCAGCATTGCATTATTATTATGTATGTTTCTTTGAAAGCAGATGTGTTTTTAAAAGGTTGAATTAGGACATCATAATTGTTATTTTCATGAAATATAATTTTTTTGGAGGAAATTAATTAATTTAATTTTTATAATATGTACAAAAGAACTTCACTTACGTTTAATAACAGTTTTGATAAAAGTATTTTCCCTTTTCCCCAATGGGGAAATATCACGTCATTCATTCTTAAGTGAGAAACATTGAAGGATTTGACTCCTGTTTTAAGATTAATCCATTATGAAACAGTTTTATGATCTCAGAAATTAGCAAACACGTGGCATTCCTTTTTGTGAGAACATAATGTTATTTTGGCTTGAGGTTCTTGAAGCCTCAAAATGCGAGGCAACAAATTGCGATTTATTTTTTGGCGATAATATTACAGTACAAAATTGATTTTTGCATCATGTTGAAGTTCAAAAAATAATCGTTTCAATGCTATTAATATTTTGATCTATAAATTAAATTTTTTATTTTTAATGAATTTTTAAAAATATAATTAAATCAAATTTTTCAACAGTTAATTTCGCACAAAATGAAAATAAAATTTAATCTGCACGAACATCGCAAAAATTAGCTTCATTAACTTGTTGCCATCACATTTACAAAAGCTCTGATTAAATAATAAGTTAATTACTACTGCAAATTAAATCTCGAAAAATATAATTTTCAGCACGTGATTGTATGAAATGAAATAAATAGATAATGTCATATTTGACGGGGGGTGCCAGCTCAGGTGTCGTCTTCGTCATCTGACCGCCGTTCAAAATTACGAGGTCCGTCCTAAAATAGCCCTAGTGTTGCTTCATATAACCATATTTCAAACCATATTGGACGGAAGTGTGATAAAAAATTGGCGATTTATCGCTTTTGAGGCATCAAATTTTCACTTTTAGGGTTATTAGAAAATAATGCAGAAGGTTGTCACATTTGGCGATTTATCACCAACTAAAGTTACAACTTGATTTCCACATTATTCATTCTCTGAATTCTTACGAATTGCCCTAGTTAATTTAAGCCATTAAACCATTTTAAATTGGTTTGAAACTATAAAGAGATTATCAGATTACGCATGCGTCGATATTTAGAAAAACGATGGGTTTTTTCCTCTCAAAATCGGACGAGCTCCAAAATTTTATTTGCCAGCTAGAAAAATGGAAAATGAATGTTTGAAAATGAATGAATGTTTGAAAAAGAATGAAGAGTGAGAGAGAGGGATAGAGCCTGATAGGGAAGTCTCGTGATTGTTTCAAACCGGTTTAAACTGGTTAATGACTTCAATTAATTAAGACAAATAATGACTTAAAAATAATAATGTTCTCACGTGGTAACTTGAAATTTGTGATTGTAGGTCTCCTTTTTCATTTTTTAAACTTTTTTTTTGTTTATCTTATAATTTTGTTGTTTTGATTTCATATTATGTTTGTTTTTCTGCATTTTCCTTTTTTTATTTCATGTATTTCTTTTATATTTTATATTATTAAAATTCTATTAGAATTATATATTTCGTAGTCTCTAAATTTTTACATGTAAATTTTTTATTGTATCTTATTGATATATTTTGATGTTATAAGATATGACGAGTATGAAAGTCTCTGCCATACCAATGTGATTTGTTTTGTCCTCTTCGGCTTTCACTCCATTGTTTGTAATTTTCTAGCATATTCGTTTAGAATTGTTCGATTTCTCTGCTTTGGATATAAATAATCAAAAATGAAAAAAAAAAGAGTCAGAATGAAAATAACAACAACAATGAAAACGTAATGAGTTTCATTTAAACAATGAAATGCATTGTTGTAAAGTCCGCTTAAAATATTTTTTTCTTTAAAATATTGATTAGGAACCAGAAGGTAATTACGGAGCAAAAAAATTGGTATCAACGAAAATATATTTTTTCAAATTTTAAAAAGATAATTTTTTTGAAATATTTTTCGAAGTTATAGTAAAAAAACCAACAACAAAATTTTGCTCTATTTTTAATTAAAATTTCAAAACAAAAGGGCTCTGATTTCACATTTCCAGTTTCCTTATTATATGCATTTGGCAACATTAGGACAGAACAAATCGCCGTCTCATACCCTCGTATAATTAGCCATTTTGGTCACTGAACGGATTGATAGACATGTCACTGGAATTTTATTAAATACCAAAATATTTACAATAGAAAAGTTTGACTTACACACACACACACACACAAACGAGATGTATATCAAACTCATATGTAAGATTTAAAATGCACTCAGTATAAAGCAATACATAAAAAAGCGATGAAATTTTGTTTTACCTGAAATATGAAACAATATTTTCTCGGAAAATAAATGGAATAAACATGTTTCCGTTATATATATATTATTAAAAATCTATATCTAAATATCCCTATTATATACCCTCTTGACCATAAATTTAGGATATTGCAAGTTCATGAAAAGAAAGAGTCAGAAAAAAAAACTGACTTATTTGTAAAGCCTATTTATTAAACAAAAGGTAAAGAGCAAAAAGCTATAAACTATATGTAAAGAGCTATATGTTTGATATCATTAATAAAAATTGCGATTTTTTGCACCCTGGAGCAGATTCCAAAAAATAACCTATTTACAAATACTAATATTACATGGTAGGCATAATGGTAAATACATATAAAAATTGCAATTTTTTGCTCCCTGGTGCAAATTACAAAAAAAAAACCTATTTACAAAACCCAATATTACATGGTTGGTATGATGGTTAATACATATTATATCTCCCAGACGATGCAAAACAGTCCGTATAACGCCTAAGCATGCTGAGTATCAAATTATCGATCTGATCTTGGGGAATATTACACCACTCATCAAGCAATGCTCTCCGATATTCCTGTAGACATGTGGGAGGTGATTGATGGGCTGCAACTCGTCGACCAAGCTGTCCCACAGATGCTCTACTGAATTCAAGTCCGGTGAGAATACTGGCCAGTCTTTACGGGTGATATCCTCCGATCGAAGGCATTCATTTACGATGTTTGCACGATGAGGATGGGCGTTGTCATCCACAAACACAAATTCTGCGCCCACGGTGCCACGAAACCAACGTACATGTTGTTCCAGAATGACGTCCCGATCCATTTGGCCTGTCATGGTTCCAATTTGAACATGCAGGTCAGGTCGAGTACCTGGCTCTATCCATATGAAAGCCCGGCGAGAATCAGACTGCAGGCTAATCCTGGACTCGTCAGAAAGCAATGCAACAGTGGGACAGGCACACTATTGTAGTGTCCATATTGCATGCTCTCTACTCCATGCTAACCGTAGATGACATTGAGGTGCAGTAAGTGGAACACATCTGACAGACCTATGAGCATATAGACCAATCTGCTCTAAGCATCTGTACACGTTCTGCCTTGAAACTGTCGTACCAGTGTCTGAAAAGTGTTGACGAGACAGGTCTGATGCTGTGTTGCGTCTGTTTCTTTTGGCA
>JAPMOR010104650.1:0-15672 GCA_026543865.1 Argiope aurantia
ATGAGAGAAAAACAAGAGCAGAAATCTTAATGTATGTGTACAGAAAGAAGGGAAAAATATACTTCTTCCCAACAAAATTTCCAATTTATTGTGGTATTTCCATCATTTCTGAATATCAACACAACTCTTCAAATCACATATATCATGAATTCTGGAACTCTGAAGTTTTTCTCAAAGAAATATCTCACAACCGAAGAGACAAAAATTATATAAGATAATGTAACAAATAAAGAGAACCAATAATCTGCAAAGAAATGCATGATCTTTTAAAAATATTTGCCTAATCCATGCAGTCGTAGATATCTGAAAAATTGACATTTTTCTACAACAGAAGAGAAATAACGGAAACATTAGCTGATGAATGCACAACACTCAAAACACAAATCTCTGTATCACAGATTCCTTTTCTAAATGCGTTACTAACATTCATTAGAACTTTGATTTATTTTTAAAACATATGATATTTTACATCTTGATTAATATTAAATTTAAATTCTTAATTGATTTTTTATTATTTCTGTATTTAATATTTTTCTACAATCGTGAAGAAAAAAATGTCACTTAGATTTATTTTGCAATTTATCATCCTATGGGGAAAATAAAAGTACCATTATAAAGGTAATAATGAATACTAAAAGTTGTTTTGCCTAAAACGTTTGTAAGGGGTTGGCGATATATTTAAAATAAAACAAATTTAGAAATTTCTGTCGCAACATCCATTTTTGATGTTGTGAATAGTTTCCCCAAGGAATAAATGCCCGGAATCAAATTTTAGGCTAATATATCATGATAACATTAGGAGATATTTGGTATTTTCTTTTAATTCATTATTTACATATTTAAATGTGTAAGATCTTATTCTCTATGATTCGGTAATAGCGTTTTTTTTTGTTTTTTTTTAAACTTTTATACACTTTAAAAACAAGGTCCCAACCTATATGTTAAAATATATTGATATATAATTGATAGCAAAATATTCATAGTGAAAATTTTTGGAAGAACCTTCTTTATCATTATACAATGAATTATGCCATAATAAAGCTGGGCGGATACTTTTCTCCGCAACTGTACATTTTCTGTAGTTTTGTATTTATATAACGTTTTTATTTGTATTTCAATTAGTTTTTGTACTCAGATTTCCCACAATGTATTTTAAATCCTATGAATAGGCAGTACTTATGAATAAAAATGGCAGGGAAAATAAAAAAAAGAACTAAATGGAGGCATTTTGTACATTATTCCTCAATATGACATTCTTTCAAAATTGTAATGGCAATTATAATAATTCTTTCATAATTGTAATGATATAATTTTTCAATCGCTTTTTTCTCATTTCTTGAATTGGCAGAGCTTTTAAATTCTGTGCATATGCGTGTTGTTGTGGAAATGTATTACTGAAATACATTTCAAGATTTTATGGTTTTATTGTTGCGCATTGATACAAGAGTCATATGCTGCTCCTTCTGAGCAAGACTAAAATTAAATCCTGTTTTTTTTAAAATCAGATTCAATAATTTTAACGTGTCTGAAGATAGTAATTCCTCATATAATTTGTGAAAATTATGCTATTTTGAAAATGTAAGTGCTTTTTTACCGAACATTTGATTTTAAAAGGTATCTGATGTACATTAACAGTTTCTCGATTGATTTAATTAAAGTATAATTCCATAGATTGACACTAGCCGGTTTGTAATTCATTAAGTGAAATATATTCAAACGGAGTAAAATTTTTAAAGAAAAAGAAACATTTCTCTTGATATTTAAGGCTCTATATCACATTAATCTATCATTTTTCCGTCCTTTTTTGTAAACGTTTTAGGCAATTTTATTTCTAGCCCGAAGCATCTGAGAATAATAATGATAAGATACATCTTAATTATCGAATACCTTGATAATCTTCATTTTGATTGATTTCCTTCAGGCGTTTCATCGTGTTTATTACGATGTTTACTAACTGTAATTTATAGAAATAATGCCAATAATATGTACTGAAAACTGTTGCTAAAAATAATTTCTAGAAACCATAAGAATTAGAAAAGTGTTGATTCAAAATTCAAATAATTGCGAAAAATATTTAGTTTTGGAAAAAAATGTCATTTATTTGAAAATGTAAAGAGGAAACAAAAATGCTCATACTCCTGTTTTAAACGTAGTAAAAAAAATTGTATTCAAAAGACACTAAGGAGTGTAAAGAATTAAAATTCATATAACACGTACGAGGTACTAGAATTTTCTAAAATGGATAATCATAAACAGCATTGCAATAAATATTTAATAGCTTATAGAAAAAGTTATTAAATGAAAGATAAGTACGCTTTTGATCACGCATCTAATTTGGCAATTTCAAAATACAAAAAAAAAGTAAGGGAAGAAATTATATTTAGTTAAATTTATATGTAGTATAGGCTGTCATCTTCTGAACTATTTGTCAAAAACATGTCATTTTCTGGTCTACATCGCGCAAGTTTCTGCGAATGCAGTTGAATCATTTGTTGCCCACATCCGGTTTGTTTCTGCAAATGCAGTTGACGCATTTGTTGCCTATATCGTGTTTGTTGCGACTGCTGCGCACATCGCATATGTTTCTTAAATTGCAATCGAAGCGTCTGCTTCTCACCCCGAAGTAAATGAGTCTACCGCATTTTACTTCCATTACACTTTAATTTCAAAAATTGGATGATTCTGACTAACCCTAATTATTTATATTTTATGATTTTAGTGTATCTTTTTTTTTATGAAATCAGTGTGTTAGTATCATTTCTGTCATATTAAAAGAGAAAATCTTATTTTAATAAAATATTTCATTCATTTGAAATTATTTATACAAGCGAGAAAAAAAAAAGAAATATTGCTTTTTTTTAAAAAAAAAAAAAACATTGGTATTTTCACATTGTCTTTTTATAAAAGCTGTTTTTATCCACTCTGAGCCTTCAGAAGCAGGAAAAGCGCGCTTGAACAGGAAATTATTTATCTTGTTATTATTTTTTATGGTAAGGAGTCTGCGCACTCGAAAGATATCCATTCATATATCCGCTTCAGATTTTGATATCGTGTTAGTACTAAAGATTATTTCTTAGTGTAAAGCATGAATGATTCATCTGTTTTGGAAGCAGTTTGAATAAGTAAGTGTTCATATTCTTTTTTGTATTATTTTGAATAATATGAATCTTTTATATGAATATATTTCAAAGCATACAAATATAAAATTCGATAGACTTTTATTAAATGAATCTTTACAAAAGTTTAATTTAAAGGAAAATAGCCTGCTAAGAAAATGTCCATAAGTTCTTCACTTTTCATTTCGGGTCTGTGATTTGCCGACTGATTTAATTCAGGCTTATATAAACTTCTGTGAATATTTTTCTTTTTCAGTTCTGGCAGTTTTTCTATAAAAAAAAGCAGAAATTCATCTCTATTGTAAAAATTTTATATATGACTAAAAATTTTAAAATTTGTGAAAGTAATCTAATTTAATTAAACAATTTTCACAAACGGTTTAAAAGAAATATGTTGAAACAACTGATAAATGAAACTGAATCTAACTAGTGAATTAGATAAAAATGAAATGAAGAGTTTAGTTTAGTTTAGTTATAGTAACGACCCGTTTGAAGCAACACTAGGGCTATTTTGGGACGGACCTCGTAATTTTGAACCGCGGTCAGATGACGAGGACGACACCTGAACTGGCACCCCCCTCTCCACACCATACCAGTGGGAGGACCTTTGGTAAGGACGGATTTAACGTGCAACAGACCCCCTTACACGACGGTTCTTCAGTGGAATCGGGTCTCGAACCTGAAACCCTCCGGTTCCGAAGCAGAGAGCTTACCACCAGGCCACCGCGGCCCATAAACTGAAGAGAGTGGATAAGTGAGAGTCACTGAGATAAACAGAGAGCATCGAAAAAAGAAAAGAAAAATATTTGTTGAGTAAGAAAAAGACAAATTGTTTTACGAAATTCATTAACACATTAGTTTTATTTACAGTTTTCCTCAACAGTTTCTATCATCGTTTGACAGAGAATAGTGTCCATATGAGATACAATCAACTCCATTTTCCAATATAAGTTTTTTTATCATAAAAAGAACATAGAGATTTTTTATTCACAACATTAGTACTGATTTCATGATTTCGACTTAAAATCTGATGTTGATAACATCTTTCATGTGACATATTTTTTAAAACATTCACGTAAATATCATGATTTTTTTTAACCTCAGATCGTTTGATTCCCTTAGCAGTCTTTTTGCAATTGTCACCGAAAATATAACAATACATTTTTGGTTTTAAACTGCAAACTTCCTTAATTGGCGCTCCTTTTGTTTCATCTTTAAAGAAGCCTAGTTTATTTTCATTAAATGTATTATGTAGTTCATGGCTTTTATCATAGTTAGAAAAATCAAAAATTGGAGGTAACTTATTTTCTAAATCCTTATAAATATCCTCACATTTAATTTCTAATGTGAATGAATCTGTATCCATATACAATAGGGTAACGTTTTCATCATAGTTTTCTTTGAATACTTCATAATATAATTTATACATATAAAGTTTAGACAGTTCTAAAACTGTAAATCCTATGTAAATACGTTTATTTAAGAATAAATTTGTCTTTCTTTTTTTGAACAAAACACAATTCTCGTTTATTATTGAAAAATACTCCAAAGAAGTGCTAGATAACTGGTTTATGCATTCGCGTTTAGTTACACCTATTTTAACATCTATTTGTTTTCATACGTTCATGCAACTACGACCGAAAAAACTATTAATCATTAATTTGAAAAAAGATTTGTCAAACTTATTTTTAGATTCTTTTCTTTTTAATGTATTAAATTCTACGTAAGATTTTAACCAATCCAGTTGTCTAAAAGACATGACTCGGTGAACTTTTTTTTCTATTTTTAATCCTTGCTTTATATAAAATTGTAAATTTAGGTAATGAGTTACATAATGATGCTTATTAAATAAATTAAGTGTTATCTTTTTAGTTTTACGATTAGACTTAAAATTATTTTTTTCTAATGCTTGCTTTTGATATGGAGATAAATTTTCATAAGATATATTTAAGCGTTCAACGGCCAGGGGAAAATCATCATGAATGTCATGTAAATTTTTAGGATAATCTAAGTCAACTTCCATAACATGCCCTGTTTCAGCATCAGGAGAAATGCTTATTATATCTAATTTATTTATTTCTTCATGATTTAACCATTTAAAATTAGAAAATGGTAGATTAGCAATCATGGAAAAACCATATAAATTATTAACAACAACTGAAATAATGTATTTTGGAGGTTCGTTATGATTATTAGTTTCAGGCATACATGGGTTATTACATTTAGAATATCTTTTACTAATAAAACAAATTTCAATTTCAAGCATTAAATACATATCTACGTCTGTTAAAAGTTCAAGATGCGTATCTGTCATTTTCAGGCCAGCACTCCATGTTAAATCTGGTGCTGATATAAATTGTAAAGCTTCTAAGTGATACATACGATAAGTTATATCTCTAAAGTTATTGAAGATATCTGCTAACAACAAACAATCCACAAATAAATACAGTTTAAAGTAATATTCAAACATGCAACATCTGAATTTCTTCCTTACATTTAGAGCATGAAAATAATCCTCGTCTGATATATCTTTTCCACTTAAATTATTATAAAAGTAGCGTTTTGAAGGAAGCTTTTTCTCGACTAAAACTTCAATATTAGTAAAGTAATCATACAGAAAAATCCCTTTTCTTAGCAAAAGATCGGCATGATTTATTCCATAAAAGTATTCTCTGAAAATAGGGAAATCATAATTTGATTCTTTCAAATTATTTGTTAGCTTAGACAGAGATGAATTCAGAAAATGGTAACTATCTAGAAACTTTAAATTTCCTATAGTTAAAGTTGTAAATTTTTCTTTGTTTATTGGTATAACTTTAATCTTTTTTCCGAATCTTTGTGAAGTTTTTTTGAAAATTAAATGGCAATTGTAATTAGTAAAGTTATGTAAAACAACTGGTATAAAACGGGAATATTTATAATTTCCATAAACTTTAAAATCATTGTTTCAAGGTATTTTAGACATTCCAAAATATTTTCAACGCAGTCGATAATAATTGTGAAAAACAATTTTGCTGTTTTCATAAATGACGAAAAGTGCATAGAAAATTGGCTCATGCTTTTGGGTTCTGACGCTAAAACTTCTATCTTTTTTTGGTAAAGAAGTATGTATTTGTGTTTTAAGACATTCAAAGTCTGACAGCCTATTAGATCTGATGCTTTCGATTATGCTGCTAACTTTTGGCGTTTTCTGAAACCTAAATTAGCTGAATTTAGGCACATTGTATTAAATTGACCTGAAGTATCTTTGTCGAATAATGCAGAGATTAAATTGTTTCTTGAGCAGATTTTCACAAAAAAATAATAAAGATCTAAAAAGGCACGATAAGAAAAATTCACTTGGTTAGAAACTTGACGATCTTCAAAAATACACTTAATTCTGAGGAGAGTGTTTAAAATATAATTTATTGGGGCAACTTGATATGTGTTCGCAAGATTTCCCCCATTTTTCTTGACGATTTTAATTTGCAAATGTGAGATTGTATGTGCTAAATCGAGATATTGATTTTAATTTCCACTAATAAAACATTCTATAGATGAAATGTCGGATAGCGAAGCAACAGGTTGAACAGGTCGATTGCAAGTTGAACAGGAACGTTCGAAAATAAATCAAGCTCACTCTTTAGACAGACAGTATTTTCCACCATGTAAAAATGTCCTATATTTCTTTTCGCTTTTTACTAGGTCGAGTTTTACCTCTTGACTGTGTTTTTTTCGATGAACGTTTTCTTTTTATACCCTTTCCATGCTGAAGTTTTTGAAAGAAGTTATCTTTAATGCGACTAGAGGTTTCTCTTAATCGATGTGGAGCAGAATCTTTGAACGATGCGCCCTCTGTTACATCTGTTAGAACATTCTTACTGGTTCTCAGTTACTGTTCGCCTACATATTTTCCTGCTCTTATTTCTAGAGGAGTTATGAAACGTCTCAAATCACCAAATATCCCATAACCCCACTGATAGGGCACTTCAGTGAAATAAGAATTTCCTCCAATTTGTTGGAGACGACAGTACTTCTCACAGTTTCTAGTGTCCAACTGTATTTTATGTAATCCTGGGAATGTATGAAAAGTCTGTAGAAAAAGCTGCTAATTTATAGGTTTGCGTCGAAACAAAAGTATGGCATATGTTTTTCCACCATTTATTGCTATATCAGTAGCAAAGCCTGTTTTCAGTTCAATTTGGATTATTTCTATAAATGTTTTTCTCACAGAAAAGTGTAGAGGTCTATCATAGTATTTTACTATTTGATATTCTTTCTCGTTAATGCAAGGGATGATTCGTAGGAGAGGAGCGAAGGAGTCTCCTAAGTGATGTGATTGCACTAGATCGTTATAAATGAATATTTCTGTTATTCCACCACTTATGTCAAGTGAATACTTGGATTCGTTGTTCCCGCTTTTAAATGAAGTTTTATCAAAATCCAGCCATTCCGCTAGAACTTTTGCGAATTTTACTTCATAATAGTCAGGGACGTGAAGCTCGGTTTTCAAGTTTTCTAAGAGTGATAGTTAGATGTACTCAAATGAGTTGAGTAAATTCGAAGGCATTTTGTATATTCCTGGCTTAATAACTAAAGCTTTTGAATGATTAATGGATTTCACAAACGAAGGATATTCTTGAATGAATACTTTAAAAGAATCGTTACTGTTCACATGAGCTAAATAATCAACTCTCAGTTTCTGCGTTTGCTTAATAACAGTATTCTCTTGGAAATTCAGTTTGCATAGCAGTGAAGATCCCGAAGACTTTTCTATTGGCATTTCGACATATTTCGATAAAATGATAGAAACCTCTAATTTATGTCGATCGTTTTCAAATTTTATGAGCTCGTCCATATTTCTCGCTGCTAGCTGTCTGTTTAATATTTTAAACAAAACTCTAGGCTTGTGAATAGTCATCCTTCCAAACATTGCAGACATTTCAATTTCTATTTCGAGAACGCTTCTAGGAGTCGAATCAACTATTTTCACCACTATTTCTACAGGCGATTGTTGAGAGATGCAAAATTGATAAATCCTCGAAGTGCTCAAAAATGTTTCTTCGTTAGGTAAATGTAGAATATATAACAATTTCGATTCTTTTGCAACATGCAATTCCACTCCTTCTAGAATGTG
This sequence comes from Argiope aurantia, assembly GCA_026543865.1. Classification (NCBI taxonomy): domain Eukaryota; kingdom Metazoa; phylum Arthropoda; class Arachnida; order Araneae; family Araneidae; genus Argiope; species Argiope aurantia. The sequence continues at coordinate 8,233 of JAPMOR010104650.1, forward strand.
GGCTGCGACCGTTGCAGCATGCGCATCGTATTCAAACTTTATTTTAGTTTCACTAATCGTTTCTACGATTTTTCCATTCAGAGTAAACCAAAATGCATGAATACTCTCTGACTTATAAGTGATTTTTATTCCTGTTCAAATTTGTCCATAACGACAACTTCTTCTTTTTAGTACAATATCGTATAGAAATTATTATGATTTGCAGCGATATTAAACCAGTTGTGATGAATTGATATTTCAGATAATGCCACTTCCCATTCACAATTTAAGATTATTGGAGCTGATAATTTTGTTCTGTAAGATGATTGTGTATTTGAGGGGAAATAATTCATATTTGAATCACTTGGTAAAGTGGCGTAGAACTCTTTTACATCATCCATCCTGCTTTTATCCAAGAATTGAAACGTTTATCAAATCCTTCCCACTTAACGAAATGCTCTTTCTTTATACCGGTGCATTTGCTTTTCAAAATTTTTCTATTCTCCAAAAATCACTAGCTGTTTTTATCACTTTCCGCAATTCCTGCTCATAAAATCGCCCTTTCACTAATTCGTTTCTCAAGTCTTGCAGAATGAAAGTAGGTGGATTTGAAGGAAATCTTTTTTGTATACTAAAAACCTCATCAGACCAATTGGGTAAAAATCCTCTACGGAACGTTTCAGTAATTTTAGAAATTCTAACCTGATCTCCTATATTAAACTTATATTGAACTTCGTGTTTTGAATGGTATAATTTGTTAAAAAGTGGAGACTGGTGCTCTTTTCTTACTTCAGAGGGTGCGAATCCAATACTGCTATGAACGCTGTTGTTGTAAGACTTTAAGACATGATCTAAAATGTCTGTGTATTTATAGGAACTTCTATGAGTAAAAATACGAAATAATTAGTTTTTCAGAGTGCTGTTAAATCTTTCAATAACACTTGCTTTATATTCGCTGTGAGAACTGTAATGGTTTATACCTTATTTTTTAAATAGTTCTTTATACTGATTTGTTATAAAATTCAGTTCTCTGATCTGTTTGTAGTTTGCGAATTTTGTTTTTCTCTTTTTTAAACAATTTCTTATAAGCTTCTACCAAAGAATGTGCCTTTTTGTTTTTCAAGGGTATTGCATAAGCAGATTTTGAAAAAACATCGATTGCAGTTAAAATATATTTAAATCCTCTATAAAATTTAGAGTATTTTGAAACATCCACCAAATCACACTGCATCAAGTCTCCTGTGCCATACGATAGCACTTGCCTTCTCTTAAATCTCAAACGTATAGGTTTGTGAAGGGTATATACATCTTGCGTCATAAACCATTCCTTTGTTTTCTGCGGTGTCACATTCGAAGCCTTTGAAAGTCGTGCAACTCCACCAAATGAAGCTGGGTGTTTTATATCGTAGTAAATGTCACTTAATATTCGATCCAGTTGTTGATGGTTTGACTTCGCGTTTTCCATGATGGTTCTGCTTCGCGTACAAGAGGTCTCTCGCTTGCTGATCGAGATCGTCGGTGGTTAAAAATTGGGGTTGAAGATTTGTAACTATTGTCTTCTCTTTCCCTCTGATAGATGTCGTAGGAAAATGAAAAGGGGAGTTTCAATTGACTTAAGACATTTTTGTTCGATATCCACGAATAAGGTATATTAACTTTTTTAAGTGCTCTCACAAATCTTTCAAGGTGTTGTGGTTTCTCTTGTTTCTTCGAATTTCTGATCATATCTACAAATCTACAAATTTCAAATCTACAATTTACAATTTTCGAGCCTTTTATTGGAACTCCGTTTTCTGTCATTTCTCCATATTCGTTGCAATGATACAGCCACGTTTTGAGCAATCACTGGTATATATTTTTCCTAAGTACGAGGAACTGTATATCTGATATCTCGCATTATTTCATCATCATCATCACGTTCAACTGGCCTTTCTTCATCTAATTTTGATGCAGATTCTTTGGTTATGCTAACTGGAATGGGTGGTGGTGGTTCTCGTATCGTCTTTTAATATCTCATAATTAATTGAGATAATAGCTTCGATCGTTGGTCATTATTTAATTCAGATTCATCAAGTAAATTCAATATGTTTTGTTCCAACTCTGATTCGAGCACTTTTGGGCGATGGTATTCAGCAAATAACAGGAGGAACCAAAGCCATTTTTTTAGCCATGTTCTTCTTTTTAAAATTTCAAATGCTATTACAGGCTGCAAGACGGGTCACTCTAGCTACAACAGATGCAATTGCAGATAAATTTAATGATAAAAATATACTGATGATTGATCAGAATTTTCTGGTGAATGTTTTTGTATTAATGAAGTATAAAGTGAAGAATCTCCTTTATATATGTTTTCAAGAAGCGAAAAATAAAACTAGAATTGTTCTGTTTCATATGTATTTATTTATTTTCTTATCTAAAATCCTGTTACCGATAGCTCGACCTACCATTCCAGCCGAAACAGCCGCTGGAAGTATCCTCCGTTTTGATTCACCAAAAGTTTTTTCTTTTGTTTAATACAAGTTGATCGATCAGCAATTTTTCTGATACTTTTTTTTATATTTTTCAATTTTTTTTTTTTTACATTCACAGGAATGTTGCCTGCAAGCACGTTCAAACAAATTTCACATTTTGACAGTATTTTGGATTTGTCTGCATGTTGCAGCAATGATATTCTTTGTTTTGGAGAAACTACTGATTAATAAATGTAAAAATGAATAGTTCTTCTTCAAGTGTTTCATCATTTTGGTCTATATACCCAATATACACCACTACTATAAGGAAACAAATTGTCACGCAATCTGTATTCCTCTCTCGTTAGGGGATGGAGATCAACTACTAAATAAGGAAAGGGTTTCTCTGTCGCCTTTTTATATGCATCCACCAGAAATTTCGAATTTCCTGGATACAGTTGCCTACCAAAGCAATGGATTTGGCTCATATCTCTTGAATTTTTAAATAACATTATATAGTGTGAGTTCAAGCTAATATCTCGCATAACTTTACATTTAGGAAATAAATTTTGTCAAATTAAAATTACACTCATATTACAGTGGTGTGAAACTTCAGTAAATAATTTTGTGATTTTATCATTTAAATGATGCACAAAATCATCCATAATTATTAGATCAGTTCCTGTGTAGTCTTCGGATAGACCATGAATAAATTCAACACCTGGTTCTTCAAGAAACCAAGCAGAACTATACGTATAACGCCATTTTATTTTATTTAAGTCTTTATCATATATATTGTTTTTTTTTAATTTTCCGCACCAATGATGTTTTACCAGACTGACTTTGTCCAACGATTAAACATGTACTTGGATGTCTCAACCTTTTTAAATATATTGTTACAACGCAAAAACTTTCATAAAACTAAAAGTAATTGATTTTTATTCGAAAGCTTACAGCTTCTGAAATGTAACGACTATTACAAAATCGTATAGTAGTTACCGTTAATTACCCCAAAAACACATAAGATTCGAACCAAGTTGTTATAAAAGATCAGATGGTTTCGAAAATGCTGCTTTAATCCTAGAACGAATGCATCTATTGAAGCTATAAAAGTGTGTTTGAAACCTACGCAACAAATTCATTCACTTGCTCAAAACGTTGGAAATGGACTTATATTCAAGGGAGTATATCCTTAAAAATAGAAGTATGATAAAAAACATGTAAACAGAAACAAGAAGGTCGGTTGGGTTGGGAGTGATAAGCGAACATAAATAAATTACACACAGCTCGTATAAGAGAACACATATCTAAAAATTATCATTCAAGCAGAAGCAGACCTTTCGATTGAAATGTAAGAAACTTATGCGACGTGTGCAGCAGTCGGTGCAGTCTCAACAAACGCGATATAGGCAACAAATGCTTCAACTGCATTCGCAGAAACATAAGCGATGTAGTCCAGAAAATGACATGTTTTTGACAAATAGTCCAGAAGATGACAACCTATACTACTTATATCGTTATCACTGAAAACTTCAGTTTTCTTTTAAAGTTTTATAAATTAAAATGATATTAGTTAGAACAAGTATCTTCTCCGAAGTTATTTTAGAAAAAATAAAATGTGAATAATTTGTATTAAATGGATTTAAATTATATTTAAATTTTCTGTGAGGTCCAACAACAAAATATATGAAATGTGATAGTTGTGTATTATTACAATTCAACTGTTGTGCAGACTCTTGTATGATTCATCATACATTTTAAATATAACCATTTCAGCTTATAAACGTTATGTTTAACTGCATTAGAAAAATACATAACATTTATATTAAGAATTAGTAATTCCAAATCAAAAAATACATGAAATAGTTTAGATATTTCTACCTTTTAGTACACTAATGAAAATGTGTTTTGAAAACTGGCACTTTTAAATTATTTACTAATTTTTCATGTACTATGTAATTAGTTTTATTTTTCTTACTTTAGCTTTCTCAGTTTTTTTTTCGTTTAGTTTTTTTATGATTTTTTTTTATTTTTGAAAAATAACTTATAAAATTAAATAATATTTTGTTGCTTTTCTATCATATTTCTGCTATTACAGTAATGGGCTTAATGATTATAAAAAACAGTTTCTAAAGCACAAACAATAGATTTTTTCAACTGACAATGAAGTATAAAATTTCCTTAATCATAGATATAAATATAAAAGATTATTGCAAGCGTGCGAAATTCCTTTGTTATATTGATTCCCGTTGATTAACTTTTTTTGTGTTTATTTATTGGAACCGAAAAATAAAAATAAATGTAAAGATCATAAGTTTATTACAAATTTTAAAAACGACACAATATTTATTATAATTTTCTTTTTAATTTTTAGTATTTATTTCTTATATTTATATTTGTATTTTTAAGTATTTTTTTCTTCAAAATATATTTCTTAGTTAATATGCGGATATCATTTTGCTCAAAATGTAAAGAAAAGAAAAAACGATACATATGAGTACCGATTCACAGTAAAATATCATATGCTATCTTATGCGACTAAAAAATGAGAGAAAAAAAGGGATCCTTAAGGCATTCTGGAATTTTTAAAGCACTTCCATACTTATTTGACTGACGAAACAGCTGTCCAAAACATACAGTGGGGGAAATCTGGAATGTTAAACTTTCTCCAAGCAAATACCCAACTTCTCTCTCTCTAAAACCGCCCCGCAAAAGAGACCACGACACTCTTTTCCCTGCAAAACACGCAATACTCCTCCCCTATCCTTTAGCAAGAGATGGACTCGCTCTCCCGACGACGCGGTCGAAGAGGAGTTTCGGCCAGAGCAGCAAGAGTCGTCCCAGCGTCAACATCTCGCACGCCAACCAGGATTCTTAAAGCCAACCTTCTCAAGGAACAGTTTCTCTCTTTTACATGAGAGCGCCAAATATTTTATTTCCCAACTCGAGTGGGGAAGGATTTTTATCGCCTCGTCTTCTTTCTGTTTGATTTTTTGGCGAACTTTTCCTGCTGCACTAACTGGAATTTGACTTCTGATTATTAGGAGGAAGAATTTGTTGGAGGAATAAACTTAAAAACTTCATCGCTTCTTTCGCTTTTTTTTTGTTTCGTTCTTCGCCAAAGTGGTGGAATTTCTCGTAAATATTAATGTGCGGTAGCTGAGTGATATTGCTTTTTTTGTTTCTTTAAAGCACAATGGTACTTTTGCTGCCGAGTGTGACTGGATTATTTTTCTTTGCGTTTTGTGGTTTTACGACCATGGCTATGGATTCTAATAACGGTAAGTGATGTTGTCTTTTATCTGTGTTGTATCGTTTAATTAAAACGATATTTTTCTTTCATTTTTTTATTTTAATTTATTTTTCAAATTTTTATTATTTTTTATGCTTTTCTGATATATTATATGAAACTAAAAATTGTCATTTGATAAATCGTTAGTTTATTGATAATTTTTATGTATAATTTGATTAAAATGCTGTGCAAATTGCGAATAACACTTTTGATGAAAATATTAGAAAAGTTTATTTTGATTAATTTAGCCATTTGGTTAATTCAAATTACCGCTTTAAATTCTGTTTCTAACAATTTTTAAAAAATATTAATTAGCAATTTTTACTAAAAATTTACATAAAGGTCTTAAGAAAGGAATATGCATATTTCGAAATAAATTTAAGCTTCTTACAAATATTAACATGTATTTATTTGTTGCCATTTTTATTATAAACTTTATGACAGATGTTAATTGCTTTAAATAAATTACAAGGCTCTAAAATTGCTTTATAGTGTTAAAGAAGAGAGATAAATTTAATAAATTAGAATATTCTTCGACATCCTTTATAATTTCTACTTAGTCATGTATTATAAAGAATTACGTCATTTGCAAGTGCTTAAATTTTGTTGATTGAGATTTTGTTACACATAATTTATTATCACTTCAAATGAAAAATATTGCAGTGTATATTTTTATTTAAACTGTTGATCATCATATTTTTAAACGAAAACTGTTACAATAGTTCGAATTCATAATTTTTTATATTTAAATTTTAGTGAAATTTATTTAACGTAAATAATTATTCAATTAATTAAGTAATTAAGTAATTGGTTAAGTAAAATTACTTAATTAATTCTTAACTTAAAAGTTTGAAGTTGAAGCATATAAAACAAAGTTTCCTGTTTTTTTTAAATAAATAATTTAGTGTTCAAAATAAAATATATAGAGAAAAGAAGTAAGCAGAATATCATCTCCGTGGTACAAAAATCATTCAAATGAATTCGTAATAAGACTAGTTTCAAAAATGAATGGCACAATTTCATAAATTCATGAAAACATGAAGAGTAATTTTTTAAAGAAATAAACATGTTATTTTAATAAATATGTAAATTTATTTAATTTTTTCGTACAATAATGATGCTTTTGTCTATTGTTCCTTATTCAAAAAAGAAATAAAAGTAGACATTTATTCTAATGTAGTTTTTTTTTTTTGCAATGATTAGAGCATTATCCATCATGCATTTTCTGAATAGCAGTAAACTAATGCATTTTAATGAGACAGTTTATAGCTGCATTTCATATTTTTTGAAATGAACATGAAAGTTTTTAAAATTCTTTACATATGAAGTGGAGATATAAGGAAATATAAACATACTAAAAGTACTTTTTTTTAAGAAAAAGAGCTTAAGTGTAACTACCATTCGAATAACTTTTGTTAGCCCGGCGAAAACTTTTATTTTGAAAAGCAGTAGATATATCTTATTCTTTGCGCTAGTTTATTATGAGAAAAGGAAATTGTTTCCATGACATTTTCAATAATATTCATAAACATTTCCATTTTAATTTTTCTTTAAAGTTGCAAAATTAACTTTCATCTTAAACTTTAATGACTGCATTTTGTTTTTTCAACTACTCTTAATGGCATTTTTACTATAGTTAGTAATATTATTAAAGTTAAATAATACATAGCCGAAATACAAGTATATATATATATATATATATATATATATATATATATA
>JAPMOR010104650.1:15772-55317 GCA_026543865.1 Argiope aurantia
AATCAAAGGAATTAAATACCCCTTTCTTCTTGAATATAATATTAATCATATTATTTCATCTTAATACTGATGCATATAAGTCTTTATAACTTCAAGAAAAGCGTTTGTTGTAAAAATTTCGACTTCGTGTAATAATATGACAGACATTATCGTAATTGCTTTAAGCATCTGTTAGCATATGTACTATTAACTTTAATATTTATACATCTTTAGATATTTATTTGTTTAATCAATTATTAAATATTTATCATATGAATAAACATTGGACAAACAATATTAAGACGTTTTGCTCAGCAATATGTTTTTAAACAAATAAATTTTATAATTAAAAATTATTTTTATTGCAAAACAAGAAATGTAAAATAAATAATTTTTAATAATTTTTCTTATTGTTATTTAGAAGTAATTTATTTATTTTCAATTAATTAAATTAATCGAAATTAATTAGACTCTAAATTAATTTCAGAAATATTTACGAGTTTTATACAGGTTTCAAAGCTACATACAGAAGTTATAATTTTTTTTTAATTTTGAGGTAAATTAAATCAGTTAACATTTCTTCCAGAAACCTAATAGGAAAATTGAATTCAAATCACTTATTCGTTTTGCTTCATTTGTAAAACAATTTTTGTGTAAAATATTCTGATTAGTTGGCTTATATTTCATGACTATGAGTCGCTAAAAGTAAATATTATAATGCTATACATGAACAACTTTGTGAAAATGATAAAAGCGTAATCTGATATAAATCTGAGTCTTAGTTTTTCATTAAAACGTTGCATAATTATGTAGTATTCTTTCTTTAAACATTATTCTCTAATTTCTTTATGGTAGTTGATGACATTTTGAGAAAGTTCTCTCTATTCTTCTTTATTGGGAGATTATGTATATATATATATAACGTTTTTTTTAATCCTTTCAGAATTATCAGTTTGAAATATTATTTTTTTGCCAATATGTTAATATTTCAATAAATTGCTTGAGAGATTCTGCTTATATTTTCTGTTATTTAATTTCAATTATTTCGTTGAAAGTTTTTGTGCTTCTACATTTCATATGCCTCCAAAATTATATTCAAATTTACTTATGTGGAAATATCTTTCTTATTTCCCGTTTATTGGAATACAAATTAAAAAAAAAACATATTGCTCTTTTAGGAAGTCCGAACCGAAATTTGATCATCTCTTATATAAAAAAGCTGACACCAAATCTATTTTTTTATACAGAGGCTGAATTTTTTTAAAATTAAACTTAATAGAAATATAATCTTGAAAAATTTTAGATAATAAAATTTCCACTTTGCATTTTTGTAGCAGAAGACTCCTGCTTATATTTCTGATTTATTTCAAAATCAGAAAGGCAAATAATGATAAAGAAAAGGTGGCGATGATTTTAAACTTTGATTCTTTTCTTGCTTTTAATAAAGATAATTTAGAAAACTTTTTCATTTAATACAAGCTTTAATTTAATGGAATTAAAACCGGTATATAAAACACTGATATTTCCCCATGAGAAAATGAGATCGTACTTATTACGCTCATTATGGACAGAGACATTATTAGAATAATACAGAAATAAGCAACCTAACTATAGCTCCCATTAACATATGATAAAATTACCAAATTGCCAGAAATTAGGGGGAAATATTGCTGTATTTTACGAAATTATAAAAATAGAAAAAACGATGAAGGGTTCTAAGGCCATTAAACATTTACATTTAAATGAAAGTTAGTTTTCAAAAAATCAACTGGAATGTCGTTTATTACAATTTATGAAAAATTTAATGACATTAAAATCATTGCACTTTTTACAAAATTACTACCTTTCGATAAGTCAAAGGAAAAGTTTGAAAGTTCAAATTAAAATTTGCTAATTTAACTATTATATGTAATTAAAATAAGAAAAAAAATCTCTTTGATATTTATTATTAAAAAACATGCCATCATAAAATTCTTATGCATTTACAATGTTTTCAGATTTTTTTTTAATTCTATATACACACCGTTAAGTTTTTTAAACATCTATACCTGCTTAAATCATGATAATATTCTTTTATTTTAAATTAAATGTTCGAGAATAATTTCATGCTACGTTTAACCAAATTTATCTTGCTTGCTTTTTCCTACATTTTTGCATATTGCTTATCCTTTTGTAGATTCATGCTTTATTAACTAATTCTTATTATTATTTTAAATAAATCTTTTCGTAGCTTAAAGCTGTACAAGTAAAAAATTATTTCGAAAATCAGCATAAAATAGAAAGATCTTCTTTTCAAGAAAAATGTTCATGCAGATATTCTTTAATGGCATAAAATGAAACTTAGTAAACGTGTTAGAAATAATTTTTCTTTGTATCCTTCTGGATCTTTTGATCTATACAAATGAATGTGTTCAACCAAGTGAATGAAAAACTGAATAAAAGATGAAGTGAATATCACATCCAAATAGTTTATGAAAAGATATTTTTTCGAAAGAAATGAAATTTCGTGAGTGAGACGGAGCTGTCTTTGCTATTTAATTTTGTCTTTCCATGTTACGGAGAGGACACGGAAATGAAAGTTAAAATGCGTGGGAAGAAGGTGAAACAAATAATAAAAATGATTCAAAATAAAATTTAAGGCGATTGGATTTTGTTTACATTTTTAGTACATTAAACAATACCATAGATGTTAAAAATAATATTTTCCTGTTTATTTCAATATGAAAATATTATTTTACTTCTAGTAAAACTCTGAAAGCAAAATAACAATATATTTTTTTCTTTCAGGTGATTATTTCATTTATAAAGATATTTTTAACTTAACATATTATTTATGGGAAGATATGGCACAAAAGAGATCGAATTATATTTCGTAGTAAACTTTGATCTTTCACAATGTGATGAGCAGATGAATGTGACAGTTAAAATGCGAGAAAATAAAATCAACTTAACAGCAAAAGTTGTTTCAAAATAAAATTAATTTAATTAATTAATTTAAAAATAAGAATGATTTTTATTACCATTTTAGTAAATCCGACCATATATCAGATATTAAAAAATGTTTTTTTCATGTGTATCTCCATATTAAAAATCATTTTATTTTAGAGAAATGTTGCTATAAATTTAATTTAAAAGTTCAGAATTTTTTAAAAAAATTCTGAAGTTATTTTTGAATAAACTTGCATTTTTAAAGAAAATTTTTGCATAATACGTATTTTTCTAAATTACATTTTTTGGCTGAAATATTTTTTTTAAGTATTACTAAAATTATTTTAGTTTTATAGTGTTATTTCGCATTCAGAATGCTTTCATTGTTGTAAGAGTATTTTTTTATCCTTCATTCCTTATATCCAGGAAATGGACATGAGAAAAACAATACTTTGATTTCAAAAATATTATTAGGACAAGGATTTTTTAGAATGGGGTACATTTGTATCAGTTTATATTTAATATATTTTGAATTGCATATTTTTAAAAGTTTTATTCAATTGCTTTAGAAATCCTAGATTAATATTTTAGTACAAACACTTGAAAGTTCAATATATTTAGTCAAATTTCCTGCTGCTTAAATGTTAACCTAGTTTGGTTTAATAATTCAATTATGTCTACTGAAAGATTTTACCTTTTAATCAAATAATTAAAATTAAATTTTATTTTTTTTTATTGTTAAGAATTTTATAAAAGCATATATTATTCCGGATATTGATTTCGCCAATACGTTTTGGAAATCAGGTCAGAAAATGAAGTTAACAATTTCGGAAAAAGGAAATAAAAAAATGGTACTTTCATTTTTATAAAGATGAAATCATTACTGAAAATTGACAAAAATCCTTTGTTTAATTTTATAAACTATGGAAGATAGGTACTTCTAAAATCTAATAATACAGTTTATCAACAAAGTCTTCTTTCATTAAAATAACGTTACTTTAATTATTATATATCTTTTTTGCTTTTTGCTACCTTTTCTTTTGTCTCAAAATCTATAATCTGATATAGCATTAATGAAACTTACTGAATAATTTCTTGAATTTTTTTTAAAAAGTTTATTTGATAGTGATAATAAATTTAGCCTTAATTATCTTAAAAAATTTTTTAGGCTTTGTTGATGCTCTGAAAATTATTCGTTATTTTATTTTCTTTCATTAATCTATAATTACTGTGGCAAATATTTAAAAATGGGTAAAACGTATTAAAAGGAATTTTTTGACGCAAAAATTTTAATTTTTTTCTTCTTTAAATATCAGTTTAAAAAGGACCATACAAATTTAATTATTGCCACATTTATACCTTGAAATAAAAAAATTCTTATCTTTCTTTCGTTCATATTTTTTCCCAATTTTTGCTGAGCTTCAATGATATTTAGTATAATTACAAAAGCAATTGCAATTCTTAAAATATTCCCTTGATAATTATATATAATGGAAAATGTTTGCCATGTTTGTATGAAATATAAAATAAATAAATATATCAATTGACAGAAAATTTCTTAACTGAAATTACAGTAATATATTGCTCATAATTTAGATTGAAAAAGAAATATTTCAAGACTTTGGAGAGTAAATAATGTTTTATTTTTTTATTGATGAATTATTCATCATATAATTACATTTCCTACAGCATTTATTTACCATCAAGCTAATTATTAAAATTAAAAATAGTATTTTTAAAATTTAACACAAACAGAAATAGTCTCTTTATTTCTGTTTGTTTTTGAATATGCTATTCTAACATAGTTTCATTACATAAATAAAGTAATAATTATTTAAATATTCAATCTTATATAAGATACTTAGTAACATTTATGATGAAAGTTCAAACGAAATTATTATTCTTTACCCTCCTTTGAAAAATTATTTTTAAAAAAGTCATTTCATAGCCTAAATATTTTTCAAAACAATTTAACAAAACTTTAATATTGTTAATTTAATACCATGCACTTGTTTTTCTGAAGCCATATTAAAGGAAGAAAAATAGATTATATTAAGAATTGCATTTTAAGAATTGTGTTCTGGCTTATTATTTTAATCAAGGAGGCATTTCTATAAAATATGTTGATCTATAAAATATGTCATTAATCAGAGCTAAAAGAAAAATTCGTGTTATTGCTTTGTTACAAATTCTGTTCTGTTGAAAATGAGCCAAAATATATTTTTATTCTGCTTGCTTCATCATTTTTTTTATTTTTTTATTTATGTGTGTGTGTGTGTGTGTGTGTGTGTGTGTGTGTGTGCGTGTGCGTGTGTATGCGTGTGTGTGTGTGTGTATGATTTTTTTAAAAATTGATAAGATCATGGCCGAGTTTATATTAATGCAATTGTACGTAACTAGCATGCATCCTCTGTAACTTCTAAAAAATATTGATGGCCGATTTGCATAATGCAATAAATACGAACATATCGTTTTAGATTTTTTTTTAAATTTCGGCTTTGTATTTTAATCAGTTTCTTTGATTTTTTTTAACTTGAAATATTTTATTACTTTCATGTCTGTTGGTTTCTGAAAGTGTTGTTTTGAGTTATTTACTTGAAATTACTGGTAATAAGGAAAAGTTTCCTTTATTTCTTGTCTGTAAACACAATTTTATATGTTTCAATTGTTCGTTATTATATATGATGTGAATTCATACTTTCCTGAACGCTTACGGTGTGAATAACGTATATGTATTTCATTATGAGAAATAAGAAAAAAAAATCTTTTTCTTCGTATTTTAGATATTCTGTTCATTATTATACTTTGTATTCTTAATTAATGCTTAATTCTGTTAGTTAGTCTTAGTTAGTTTTATTTATAAAACTATTCAGTCATGCAACAGTTTATCCAGAATATTCATTGATTTAAATTTTGATTTGATCTTATTTCAACATTTTAAATTAGTTTTAACGTTTACTTATAAGATTCTGTACTTATATGTTCTTCTTACTTATATGTACAATGTTCATTTTTGAAAAGTTTTTATTTTACATTATTATTTCATCTTAAATAGAAATTCAGGAATACAATTTAATTAAAGTTTTCAGCATACGAATAATGCTTCATTGTAATAATCTGAACATGAAACTGGTTAATTTTAGAAATAATTTAATTTATTTGTCGTTTTTGTAAATATTACTTTGTTCTTTGAATGCAAATAAAAATAAAACACACCTCTTATACCCATGATAAACTTGGATCATTTACAAAGCTAGTTTTAACTAAAAAATATATTCATCATTTTTTATTTATACAATCCTAAACATATTGATGATTTTATAGATAGAATGTAAGTATTCCTCTATAAAAGTAATCATTTTACTCATATAACATCTCACGCCTGATGTTTGTTTTTCATTATATCTTCAACGGCACAGATGCGCGCCTTGTTTGTTTTATTTATACAACGAAGGTGCAGAGCTGCTTCATGCCGAAGCCTTAGTATGAAAATCAGAGTATCGGCCTTCAATAAGACTGATGGAGGTCCTTCTTTCGTCACGCATCACACAGGAGACCGTGATTGCTTCTGTAACCTATGCAGAGACACCTAAATCGAAATCAATCGCTAAATGCTGGCATGAAACATTTCTTCCGGAATTTTGAGGATCAATTTCCTTGATATATCTTCCTCAGGGAGAGAGCGAACTTTTTTTTTCTTACTCCTCTTAGTTTGCTTATCTTGGAAGTAACAACGATTGGAAAAAAATTACTGACGCATCGTCGAGAAGAGAGGGAAGAATATATATCTTCCCTATTTCAGAAACTGGGGAGCCCAAATGATTTATGCATGCATTGATATGAAAATCGATGAGGTCGTCTCATCGTGAACTTTGGCGTCACACATAAGCGATTCAGTTTTGCAAATCCTCAGGGTCGGAGGAATGGAACATGCATATCATTTTTTTTTCTCATACTCCCTCACTTTCTTCTATTCATGATCTTCATTGACCCATTTCATCGTTTTCGTCACATTTTGAGAAAAGAATAAAATGCTTGAAAGTTATAGTAAAATCGTAAGAAAGTGATTTTTTTTATTATTATTTCGTCCAAGGATACTTGAAGTTTTGACGGACAGCAAATTGAGTCCCTCTTCAAAGTCAGTTTAAAGAGAATTTAAAACAGATATTTTGAATTTGAAATAATGGATATTTTTAAAATAAATAAATAAATTGATTGTTGCGTTATATTTACCCACCAGCTTCTTATCCCGCGATTTCCGTGGGTTGGCAATCCGTTCATTTTCTATTGCATTCCGCGTTTTTTGCTGTTTACAGTGTTTATACTTAGGATTACAGATTTTTTTATACCATATTATTGTCGTGTAACATATAACATCAATTCACTTTTGTTTGAAAAATATTGACTTATTTGCAATCATCATATCTAAATAGTTTTTAAAAAAAATTACGCAGTCAAAGGGTTAATATGACGTTTAGAATCTCAATCAATGTGGTCTTGATAATCATGCCTTTTTGAAACGCAAATAACAGATCTAGAACTGTTTACTATAATTTGGAAAATTTCAAATAACAACTGTCTTTATATATTTGAATACTCAATACTTTGTGAATGACATGGTATCTTAATATGATTTTGTTTCATGTCCGGTTTCTAAAAGGGTCATGAAGCATTTCCACATATTTTAATTTCAAAACATATAAAGACATTTCAGCAAAAAGAAGGCTAAAAAAATTGTTATTACTTCGCATGTAGATACAGAAACTGAAATGACTTTCCATGAAATTGGTGCATTTTAAATTGCCAACAGATGATAAAACTAGAAATTCACCCATAACTTTAATTCCGAAGCATTAACAGAACATTGGGAATTCTCAGTGATGAAGTGGTAGGTAAAAATAATTTTGTTTAATATCAGGTTTCTAAATGAGTCATGCGTCCCTTATCCACACTTTAAATTCATTACATATGGTGACATTCCAGCAAAGAGAAGACAAGAAATGCTCCTTATTATATCGTATATATGATAGAGCACAAAACAGATGAGTAGAAATCATTTGCAGTAGAAATTAGAGCAGCGGTCTAAACAATAGCGAACTTCACCAAGATCGACGTGAAGGATTCTCTAAGTCAAGTATCCGACAAGGTAACATGATTGCAACTATTCTAGCCATCACAAGGCGAGACAAAGGGAGGGCGAAAAGCACTCGTTATTATTTTGTATATGTGGTATAGATACATAATATAGATAAATCAAAATGTCTTGCAATGAAAATTAGAGCATCGGTCTAAACAATATCAATCGTCAGAGAAACTGACGTAAATGATTTTCCAAGTCACGTATCGCACAAGACAACATGATTGCTGCTCTTCTTGTTCTTAATCAAAACCAGTCTCACATGATGGCATGAAGCATTTCTAACATAATTTTCAAACCGTCTTTCCTTGATGTACCTTTCTCAGGAAGAGAAAGAACTTTTTTTTATATTATTCATATTTTGCTTCTCTATTAGCACAAAATGCCGAATATCATTGTTACAATATCTTATAGACATTTGCCGGTGTTCAGAACATCGAATACCATCGTGGGAATATTATAAAATAACTTGTGCTAATAGGGTGAGTTTGAAGCAATAATAGAAAAATATTACTAATTTATCACCTAGAAGTAAGGAAAGCATTTATTTCTTTCATTTGATTGGGAAGACAAAATGACTCATCATGAAATTTAGCGTCATACATAAAAGATTCAGTTTTGCAAACCTTCAGATTCTACAGAATGGAATTCATGTGACACTTTTTTATCCTTATTCATATTAAAGTTATCTTTTTGTTATTTTCACTAACTGATATCATTATTTTCGTGATTTTTCATAAAATGAGAAAACATTTGGAGATTAATCCAGTTAAAACAGCGTTAGTTCAGTTTACCTTTCTCTCTCTCTATGCGAAGTAATAATGTTCCTTATATATATATATATAAGTAGCCCGACAGCCTATGCCGGCCAAAGGTCTACATTGCCCATAGCTGCTTCTTTGATCTAGGGCCGTAGGGTGCAAGGCATGTGTCCCGATTGGGTGGGGAGCCCAACGCGTAATCCCTAGTGTTTGATTCCCAAACATGTTTGGTCCTCAGTTTATCCACCTACTGAAGGGTTGAAAGGTGAAGTCGATTATGCCCTGCCCCAGGTACGAACCTGGGACCTCTGCGTTGGAAGAGCGAAGTTACCAAATTAATAGGAAAAAAAAGTATCGAAATATCAAAATTAAACCAAATAAAATAAGAATCCGGCCTGAGCATTTTCTCAATGGTCATCCTCAAGCAAGAATTCAAAATAAGGGATTTTTTTCTGTGAGGAATCCAGACTAAATTGCCGAACAGTATTTACTCCTCGTGATCCGAAAATCCCCTGAAATTAGGCCTAAGAGATACACCATTTTTACAGAAAGAAACAAAACAATAAATTAAAAGAATACGACCAATAATAAGCAAAAATACAATAACATAAAATAACCATCTAATAACTATCATAATAATTATTAAAACGAAAAAGATAAAACATACAGAAGCAGGATTTTTAAAAAATTTTTTTTAACATAAGCTGTCCCAGTTTTGTTTCCCGCGCCCTAAACTGTTTTTGCTAACGCCATTCAAGGTAAAAATAATTGGAGCGTCTCAGCGCCATCTATTGAGTTAGTTAATATGCAACGAAAGGTCAATTTTTATTTTAGGTAAATGATTAAACCCAAATCATCTCTTTTTTTTAATTGAAAAATTAACATTACACTAGTTTCTGGGAAATTCATTATTATTTAAATTATTAATGATAATTATTTTTGCTTCAATATAGGAAATTTTGTTATTACAAATTCTTTTAATTCTGATAAATTGTGAGAAAATTAGATTTTTTAAAATTTTAGAGTTTAGATTAGAATGATCATTACAAAGTTTCGTTATTATACAGTTGAATTCAACTCTTTTATCGTAGATACCAACTATTGTTTTATCTTTAGCTATTTCGATTTTTAAATCCAGAAAGGAAGCCTCAAGTTGATTTACAATTTCATATATATATATATATGAAATTGTAATAAATGAAATATAAATGACTTTATTCATTAAATCACTTTTGATGAACGTACAAATTTTGATTTCATGAATTCAGAACATGAGTAATTAAATAATTCATTCAAAATAAAAGTAGTTAATTAATGAGTGCTTCAAATACGGAGATATATTACATTATAGATTATTATTTATTACCTGTTTCTTTTTACTACCAATAAATAAAAGATTATAAATTCCATTCCCAGAACAATTTGATAAAAATGAATGCATCGCAAGTATATATAAAAATTAAGCTGTGTTATAATCTATGCTCATTTCATAAATTTAATATCATAATAGGTTTCTTTTATTTACATCAGTTTTCAACAAACGTGAATCAATTGTTTCAGTTTAACTTAGAATGGATGCAGAAATTTAAATTCGCAAGGTGAATCAATATTCTTTGAAAATAATCCATGAAATGATTTTATATTTAAGTTTAGAATTAATTTTTCGAGAAATTTTGAATAATTCAAATAATTTAATGAAATAATTTGATGAAAGAACTACGAATATTTAAAGAATTGTACTTGATGTAATAAAAATTCTTCTTTTGAATTATTCAAATATATTTAATTATTAAAAGAAATATTTGAAATCTTTTATGATATGCATCTAAATAATTCAATAACCCTTGATATATTTTTTAAAATAATGATTTCATGCATTTCTAATGAAAGGCATTACTTTTCTGCATTTTTGAAGCGCATTCTTTTTATTTATATTTTGATTTACAAAGGGGGAATTGAATATCTAATTGAATAATGAGTTCATAAATTTCCGTCTATCTTCTAGTTCAAAAACAATTTTGATCAGCTCGTTGCTGAACTGAAAAATAGAAATGCTTAGTACTTCATAGAAATAGTTTGATGCTTAAAATACCCATCTATTTGAGATGTAATTTTAAAGTATTTTGATTTTAATGTTTCGTCATTTTTTTATAGTTCATAGAAAGGAAATTATTTTAAATAAAATTTAAATTGTTATTAAATTCCTTTTCCATGCTTTGATAAGTTGCATTACAGATTCTCGAAAGTAAAGGAAAATAAAGTATTTAAAATATGTTTGAAGTATTCTAACTTTTATTATAAAATAACTGAAATATTATTTAATTATATGAGAAAAATGATCAGATAAATCCGTTTACATGATCATTACGCTATTTATTAGACATAATTTCCATTATTAATAAGCTATTTGTATTTTGTATTATATATTTCCTCATAAAGATTATCCTCTTTCTTCAATAGTCTTCAAATTTTCATTAACCACTCTCAAGCTCTTTTTTTTAAAATATAACATAATAGTTAGATAATACTTTAACTAGAAGAAAACTATTGTCATAAATATAATCCTTGTTAAATTAGAATAAATAAAATATTGACATTCAGAAAAAAATCTTATGTATTCAATCTTGACTAATTAGTGATATAAATTTCTGGGTATACAAGAAAAATACTCCAAGAAACTGGTGTGGAGAAAAAACTGGTGTCATAATATGATGTCCTGGATTCCGTTGTACTGCATATTGTTTGTTATATGTTTACAAATCTTCTGAAATAGCTATATAATTTTACTTCATATTAGATCAGCGTTTCTCAACCTTTCAGTATTTGCGAACCAATTTTCAATCATAATTTTCATCCGTTCATGTTCTTAAATTATTTTTAACTAACTGCCAAAACAAGAGTAAAAGTGAGCCAACTTTGACGAGAAACCACATCTTGCATTTTAGACAAGCCGGCGGTAAACAGATGACGCGAATGAAAGTGAGGAAAATTTAAATATTAAATTTGAAATGAAAGCCAAACAGGGAGATAACGTTAAAACAATATGAAAATAAAAAAATTCATTAATGAAAGTTAACCTAGACGGAGTGAGCTAAATTTAGAAACTGTGAATACATTTTTTCGAATAATAATAATAAAAAAATAAAACATAAGCATGACTAAACAAAAGTGAAAAAATAAGCAATGTTTGCGGAGGGGAATCCACACGACCGATGCCGTCTCGAGCATGCGCGGAACAAATGCTTTCTCATAGGAAGAAGGAAAATGTTCGATAACTCAAGTTTGAATTCCAGCCAGTCTCATTCGAGTCTATCCTTTTAGCGCTATAGAATCTATCGTGAATGTGTATGTTATATATGTTTTCGTGTTAATTGCAATTCACCATATTAAATATTCACGGCAGTAGATTTATGCAGACTCATGGATAAATTTTTAAGCGGAAGTAAGCAAACATTAGACGATAGTCAAGCATCAACAAGTACACAGACGAGCGTGGTTCCGAAAATAAAATCAATAAAATATTCTCAAGAATACTTAAGTAAATGAAGAAGACCAAATGTGAAAATTAAAAGCTTTGTCTTATGGAGTTAGCCATTTTTCCGTATTGATATACGTCTTACATGACTCACCCCTTGGCTTTTCAATTCTTTGAGAATTTCTTCCTCTTCATCATTAAACATTTTTCTGCAGGAGATAACTCCCTTGGAGGAATTTAAAGAAACGTGGAGAAACGGTGATTTGGATATCAGCAAATGCATTCAATTTCATTATTTGTTGCGATTGTTTCCGGGACAGAACTTCCACTAGCAAGTCTCCGGAACGAAGTTTCTTGTTGCATTTTACTTCACCGATATTTCCAGTGATGCATTTTTCAACTAAGAAAGAAGATACCGAATGAAAAGTCTCATTTGTTTTGGAAACTCTTTTCACGAGAAAAAAAGTTGTAAAGATAGCTGTCATTGAGTAGTTTGAAACAATTTGTTGTCCACCTAAGGGAGCAGATTTCCGTTTGCCCATACGACATTGGTAGAAATTCAGGCCCCACGGCACCGCCCACCACGGAGCCCAACGAGGGATGGCAGCCACTGGCTCTGGACACTTCCATCCTCAGTACTTACCATAAAGCTAATCGGTAACTGTCCCCGGAGTTACCCCCGGGGTCAGTGATCACCCTTAACGCCAAGCCCAAGGAGTAACCCCTTCGCTTGATCCCTAGCAGGCTAGCCACTCATATGACTAGGTACCAACCGATTGATGCACCGGGGACGACAATGCACCACCCATCTAATGGATCGCCAAGCACGGCAAACACGTGGGGGTATCGGGACATCCGTACTCACCTAAAGAGGGTGAGCCCCTGAGGTGTAAACGACATTTGGAAACGCTTCATAGTGAGTACGTCAACAAACCCAGAGAATTCTTAGAATTAAAATTAAAATCACATAAAAAGCAAAAATCCTTTTTAAAGAATCTTTGTCTATGAATAAAAAAGCCTTAATTGCATCTTACAAAGTTCATATAAAATAGCCAGCTGTAAAAAACCTTAAACCATTGGTGAAGAGCTTATCTTGCCAACAGCAATTGAGATTGTAGAAACTATGTTTGAAGATTATTTTTCAAAACTATTGTAGTCCATAGCTCTTTCAAATGATGCTGTTGCTCGTCGAATTCGCGATATAGCCGAAGATGTACAGTGTCAGCTTTTCTCGAAGTTGCATAACACAGAGAAGCTTAGTCTTTGAAAGCATTAAGTCCTTGTATGAATATTGTGTTAACTACGGTTGTAACCGTAGTAAATTATATAAAAATGAGACCCCTGAAATCGAGAATCTTTTCCACACTTTATAAAGACATGAGTTTCAGTACATTCAGCATTATTATTTTATTTCGAGGCAAGATGGTCATCACGTGGAAAATTTTTGTAACGTGTTGATGAATAAAGAGTAGAAATCGCCAATTTCCTACCAGTAGAAAACAGACCGGAGGCCGAGAATTTTCGCAATGATTTATTTGTGATAAAATTCAGGTACTTGGTCGACATATTCGAGAAATTAAATAACTTGAATCTTGAACTCCAAGGAGAAAATACACATATGTATGTTGGATACGAGTGATAAAGCTAATGCTTTTTGTAGAAAATTGGAATTATGGAGCAGAAATTTAAAGCAAAGAACCTAACAATGTTTACAAATGTGGATGATTGTACTAAAACTTACAAGGCTGAAGTAGAACATGTAAAAGTTATTTTGTAACCATTGAAAATCTTTTAGCCATGTTGGTAAAGAATTTTAAAAAGTATTTTTTTCTTGACGGCAAATTGATAGCAAGTTACGAGTGGGTTAGGGATCCATTTCTTAAAACTCCCGAAGGACTGTCAATTGACGAGGAAGAAAAATTCATAGACTTCACGACAAGTGGCGAAACTAAAAGACAATTTAGTAATACATCGCTATCTGAATTTTGGGCAGGAGTAAGGATGATTTTTCTGCACAAAAAACAAGGGCATTTCACATTCTATTACCATTTTCAACATGCAATGCTTGTGAAACTGTATTTTCTGCTGTGGCTTCTTTGAAGACAAAATATAGAAACAGAACTGAGAGTGGCTATTTCTAATATTAAAAACATTCCTTCGAAAAACTTTGCTTTGCAAGACAGGCCGAAGAAAGTCACTAATAATTATTAAATTGGTTTTTAATTTAGTATGTTAGGATTAAGTAAGTTTTGATTTAGTAAGTTGTTTTACTTTAATAAATTATTAAATATGTCGAAATGTATTTTTTTTCTATGTGTATGTGTGCTTTCCTTTCAGTCAGTTAATCAATTTTTTGAAATAATATTTTATCTTGGATATTCTCGCGCCCCCTTAGGGGTTTGCTCCCCACAGGTTGAGAATTGCTGTATTAGATAATTATTCGAAGAAATTTTTGATAGACTATACAAACATCTTATATTCTGTTTATTTCATATACCGAGGCACTAAGTTGTCCAGCGATTTAATGCCTAGAGAGCATAAAAAATTGCTTGGACATCCCCATTTCACCAAAATGCAAGGTGTATGTTCCGGTTGAT
This sequence comes from Argiope aurantia, assembly GCA_026543865.1. Taxonomy (NCBI): domain Eukaryota; kingdom Metazoa; phylum Arthropoda; class Arachnida; order Araneae; family Araneidae; genus Argiope; species Argiope aurantia. Next base: position 30,650 of record JAPMOR010104650.1, read on the forward strand.
TGCATTAATTAACTTTCTCTTTACCTTAAGTGAAAGGCTTTGGAATATTCTAACAAGCTTTAATTGAGTAAAACAGAGTAATTGTTGCCTAAGTGTTATCCTAGGAACATTTTCAGTTGCCAGCACATAACTGGGTAGTTCTTTAAGATGACTGCCTGCACTGAAAATGGCAATTTTCGGCTATGCAGGTTAATTATGATTTTGCAAAATCTTTAATTATTTATTTTTTACAAAATCGTTTTTTTTATATATCTTTTAGAATCTAAAATGAAAATGCTAGAAATTTTAAATAAAATCAACCGGAATGTCTCCATTTATAAACATAAGTGAATCTGAAATCTAGCTCATGACTTAGAAAATGGTTTAAAATGCGTTTTTGTTTCATTTGTTTTAATTTTAAATTACAAATAATTTTTTTAGGATATCACTAATGCACATTCAACATTTTTTAATATCAAGCATATTAGTTTTTTTAATACTAATTGGCGAGATTATCATTCTAAGAATCATCTATTCATATTTTGTTTTCCCTTCAATTTCGCGTGAGTTTAATTTCGAAAACTGAATTAAAAAAATCAGCAAACGTAGTGGCAGAAAAGGGCAAGATAGTAGATAATTCCATCGACAGATTACAGAAATAATATAGGAGTGAAGTTTTTATCAATTTTGATAACTTTAAAAACATATCATTTGGAGTCATTGCATCTGCTTACCATTAGTGAGTCAGTCGATGCAGCTTCTTATCACAAGAGAGTAAATTAGTCAGTCATTGTAGTTTCTTATCATTAATGAATCAACTAGTGAAGAAAAAGAATTTGAGAAACATAGGAACCCATTTATCTGCAGATCTCCCGATTTGCAGATGAATGCTGTGTCACTGAATTATACCTAATTGCGCATATCTGTAAATAATTAAAACAAATAAATAGTACAGTTTTCTCATTCTCCCAAATTGTACAAATTTCGTTTTTGAATAAAAAATGCTCACATGACAGAGGGCAAACACGTTTGAAGTGGGAGCCACCCGAACCGTTTGAAGCAGTGCAGATTTGGTGACAAATTTTGTACTGCTACTCTATGACTTCCCCAAATGCGATATCTGCGAATAATTAAAACAGATAAATAACATGGTCTTCTTATTCGCTTAAATTTAAATAAGTAAAAATTCAAAGAAAATTTGATCCTGGAGAAATATTCCAGGACGATAATGTCTGCGCCAGTCTTCATTTTATTACTATAATTAACAATTTATTCAATTATTATTAGAAAATGCATTTATTATTAGCAATAGCAGTGATAACCATATATAAGAAATAAATAATTAATGCCACCATAACAACTGTTATTATAAATTTAGTCACAATAAAAATAATTGATCAAAATATTAGTATGTATAATGGAAAATTTATGCGCAAATGAAATTGTCAGGGAAAGGCTAGCATTTTAAGTTTTAAAGAGATGTAAATTTGACTTAAGTGTAATAATAAGCTCGGTAATTATTCGGAGAAAACTCCACAATTATATCAAAATTAATTTGAAATTTAAAAAAAATTGGAGATCCTATTTGTAATAAGTATTTATTGCTTTAGAAGTATCTAGGGGTCAAATTTGATGTAGATGAATCTAAGAGTCTGCTTTAAAGAGCGTTTTTGGAAATACTTTTTCACTCTGCATGCCACATGCAGCTGATAAAAAATATTCAACATCATATTCTGAATGCCGCAGATTTGTAAAAGGTGATTTTAATAGTAAACAATATCAAACAAGAAAATAGGCAAAAAGTAAAAATAAAGCTTTAAACATTATCACAAATATTAGTGACTTGTCATTAATCGATTTTTTGCAAGCTTTGGGGCACTATCGATAAATTTCTATACTGAATTTAATATGCATTGCTTTTTTTAAATTTTACAATTTATGTTATTTCTAATATCTTATTGCATCCTCAGATATTGAAAACAGATATGTTTTAGCAAATTCATATTGAAAATAAAATCACATAATAAAGGTAATCAAATCGGTTGATATGTGTAGAAATTACAAAAAATATTTTTAAATGGAAGATATAAAATTAATATTCAGGTTAAGAGGATATATGTGAAAAATATTAAATAAACTTTTTTATTTATTCATGGCATATTTGAGAATATGCAAACATACAGATGAAAAATGAAAAATCTAATGAATTACGACGTTTTCTGAAATGGAAAAAAGAACGTGATGGACATTGATACATTTAAGTAAATTATGAGTAGTTCATGCAAGAAACAGATATGATATAGTTTGCAAATTATACTTCATCACATAAATCACGCAATTTTCGCAACAAATCACAATTAAGTTAATTCGCTTAAATCCAAATTATCTTTCCTAATTAGAGAGCATTATTTCTCCAAATTAGTACATATTCTAAATCGCTCGTAATGCTTTCTCTAACATCAACTTCTCCAACACGCAAACATTTTCTTACCATTGCGCCTTATTCATTTTAAATAGAAAGTGAAGAAATATGTAACAATTGTTATGTTAATTGTTAGAAATATTACAAGATAAATTTGTAGCTATATAAAAATTGTCTCAAAATATTGAATATCATTCAATATAATCTTTTTTATTTCAGTTGTAAAGATGTAGAATAACAGTTTAAAATTATACTATTTAAGCTTTTAGGGTACTCATTCCTTTTGAAAATGTAAAACATCTTTTTGTTATTTTTAATGCGAATTTGTTTTGTTTATTCTTTATTGAATATTTATAATATTCCTCTTATAAAACATAAAGCACTTCATTTACTGTCCTAATTTTTTCTGCTATTAAGATATTTTTTGAATATGCGAAAAAAATTGGAAACGTAATTTAAGCTTCAGGTTTAAGGTTTTTTAAAGTTGTTTTATTCCTATTGGACAAAAAGATGTGCCATTCCTTATGCCATCAGGACTAAAGGACATAAGGAATGTCATTTGACTAAATGAAATGTAAACAAGCATGAAAATGATAGAATCGAAGCAATGACTGTAGCGCAAGTATTCGAGGTTTGTAAGCAGAACATGCGAGTTCTATATCGTTATTCCTGTATAGCCAATTGAAGTGTTTGTATAAAAATAAATTAAAAAGACGTTTTCTGGACGAGTAGAGTTTTTAGAGTTTCTTGAAACCTGCATATAACAGTAATCTGAATAAAGGAATGACACAATCAATTATCCATCAACATATCAATATAGAAAATAGTGAGTGCACTATAGTGCAAAAACATCTTACACCTTATTTCAAAATACAACGAATCAGAGTAAGTATTCACTCATTTTAGTGAGTATTCACTCATTTCTGAACACTATTTATAGCAATCAGAATTTTTTAAAAATCAAAATGAATCTAAAACACTCTAGGTTTTATTGGAACATATTTTATGGCATTTTTGCTTTTCAAAAGTGAAGTTTCTTGAGGAATATTAAGTTTCAATAATTGTATGTTGATTCAAGGAATGAATCTAAATAATTTTTTTCTATTCTGGAAAGATTGTTTTGCAAAGATTAAACAAGTAGAATATTGTATACATTGATACTTGTAGATAACTGATGACGAAAATCCATGATTAGTTGAAGCCTTTATCAAATAACTATACGCTAAATAATTAAAACATGCAACCGATAGACATCCTATAAACTTTAAAAAAATATTTTTTACATTTTTGTGGACATTTTCTTTAAATTACACAAACAGGCATAAAATACATTGCATATTATTTTTCTATGCTAGAAATTCAAATAATATTAGAAAAATCAATCAATATGACAATTTTTATAAATTTTTATGTCCTTTCATAAACAGGGTTAGCTTAATTTTATTTTTTCCAAACGTTTACTTTGCCAGGCATCGTTCTGGCAATTACATGACAAATAGGTACTCAAAACATTTCAGAAGCTGCAATTATTTCTCTTTTCTTTTCCTCAAAGACTTTAGCAATTTTCACAAATGATTCGAAAGCACGCCCCATGTATTATTTGAACTTTTATTTATTTGAACTTTTATTTATTTGAACTTTTTATTTATTTGAACTTACTTTATTTTGAACTTTTATGAGATTATTGCTCTCATTTTAAATTTGTCATGTTTTGTTTTCCCAATGTTTCACAACAAAATAATTACAATTTTGCATGCGTATTTTCAGAAATGTATTATAGTCTAGGTGATAATTCCATCATTTATTCATATTCATTAAACATTTTAGATTTATAGCTTCAAATCAACGCCAAAATTATCCATTGAATCTAAAAGAGTATTAGATTTGGGAAATGCTTTATTTATAAGGAGTCTTCAGTTCTTTATTTAACTAGGTCTTTTCCTATCTTATATCTTAGGAAATGAAAAACTTTAGTTACTGTGTCTGCCGGTACATACATCAGATGAAGCTGATATTGCCCACGATCAATGGTGATCTTCTAACTGATTTTTAAATCGAATCGAAATCGATTCGATTCTAAAATCAGTAATCAAAATTAATGTAATTTCGATTACTGATCAGTACTCGAATCTAATGTAGTCGAAATTGCCAGCTTTTAGAAGTTCTCAAAACTTTCATCACGTAAATTTTCATAGTGTGGACCAGAAAAAATCTTTTTAGACTTGAATGTGAATCAGCTATTCTATATTACTTCTTTGCATTCATTGTTTGAAGAATCTGAATCTCTATTCTGGATCTCGTAATGTTGTATGTCATTTAACCCTACAATGTTGCAAGGGGTATCCAAAACTTTACTACTCCATCCTCGAACAATTCAATTTTTTCGGAAGCAAAAAGTAAAATTTCTTTCTGAATGATGTTTCATACTTCAAAAAGTAACTATCGAGAGAAAAACCTATATATATTTCAAAATGTAATAAACGTTTACACAAACCATAATGACATGAATACAGAAATGGTAACGAAATAAATATATGAATGGCAACGAACCCCTTCGAAGTTAATGTTTTTACTAACTGAATTGAACGATTGAATAGAAAAAAAAAAGAATTTATGTGTAAATGAGGAAGGTTTGTGTTATTTCATGGAAAGAACATATCTTTAAGCGAAACCGCTTAAGATAATAATTTCAATAATGGATTAGATGCATCATGCCTGCAAAAAACTTGATTTTGCACGCCATCTGCACTTTTAAAAAATGTTTTATTTCTTCATTTTCTGTTCTTCAACACGAGTCGCATGTTTACCTGTTGCCCTATTTTTTATGTTGCTATCAAGTGGATTGATATTGATAAGATTTTAAGCATATATAGCTTTTTTCACAGAAATTGTGGATAAATATATATAAATTAAAGCGCTTGCCATCTATTGAGAAATATTACTACTTATCAAAAAATTGACTAGGAATGGACCATTAGGTTGTTAATCTATACAATTCGGAAACAATCCCCAACAATGTTTGCGTTGACCTTTGGTTTGAAAATAAATATTCTGGTGAATTCTCTGCATTTTAACCATATATGTTACGTTATTCCTTTTTTATTTCATAGAATATGTTTTCCTCATTATGCTTTTCTTGCAATATTAGTGTTTTATTTATTTTAAAATTTAGAATGTAAATTTGAGCTTATCTTAGTATCCCGAACTATACTTAAGTCATTTTTTTATATATTCATGCTTCTTGTCTTAACATGAATATAATTATAGACTTTTTTTAAATCGACAAAATGATTTAAAATTAAATTTAATAGCACTTAATTAGTGATTTATGGAAATTCTTTTAGAAAAGCCGTAATTCGCAATTGGTACTTTTCCAGGGAAACTGATCTGTATAATGATCCTAACTAGATTTGTCTGCTTATCGATTGAAAAAAATTTTAACTTATAGTACTTTATTTTTTAACATTTTTATGTAAACATGAAGTTTATGACATTTTATATTTTCAGACATTAAAACTTGACAAAATTAAACAAAAAATCGATAGATAGACTTATGTCCCTTGCAAGTTGTTTATATTTGTATTAATATAGTGTTTAGAACTTTGTATTTGATGTGTGTTTTAATTTGCTTTGTGGCTTGTGTTCCTTGGGTGTTTTTGATTAGTGGATTTGGTAAATGAAGTCAGTCTCTGTGGAGTTCTTATTTCAAATAAATGAATAAATAAATAATACACCGTTTTATTATTTGAATTGCTAGTGAAATTCAATTTTCGTTTTTTGAAAAGGTTTGAAAATGTAAAAATGTATATTTGTTTATAAAAGGTGTCTTTGAGGAGCAAAAATAATAAATATAAATTAGTATAACTGCTTATAACATAAAATACCTTTTCTTCATTTAAAATTGTTACAATGTCTTCCTTTAAAATTCAGAATTGTTGGTTTTGTATTAAATGTAAATTTTTCCTTGAAACGTTTGTTGTTCTTTATTTATAAATGAAACATAATTTATATTTATTTTGAATTCCTAACTCAAACGATTCAATGATTCAGTAAGGCATTTTGTTCTTTTTTGTCAATTTTGCAACCAAATAAACATCGGTATTTGAATATTTTCAACGAAGAATTCTTTGGATAAATCCATAACATAATCTAGCCATTTTTTGTTTGCATATGATATGTGTTTCTCAAAATATAATAGAATAGTCTTGTTTTGAAAGATACATAGCATTCACTCTTTTTGATACAATAATAACTTACAATTCATAGCAAAGAAATATATCTGATGTCATTATAAAGTTAAATTTAGTTAAATTTCCTTTTATCAAAAAAAACTTTTCATTTATTTTAATATCTGATATGCGTTGAAAATATTCTTACTTATTTATGGATCAGAAAACAAATATTTTGTTAGTTTTAGAACTATTTATGTTTAAATGTAATGATGGAAATTCGCTGCTAAGTGGAGATACATCGATTTCATAATTTAGAGATTTTCCATTTTTACAATTTTGCTGCCATTTTCAATTGATATATTTTTATTATTATGCGTTTTACATTGCAATCAGCAGCTAAAATTGAACCAGAATTTCCTTTTTGACACTCTAACAATAAAATGTTTGTTTATTTAAATTTTTTCATCCATTTCTTCTAAATTTTATGAAAAATAGTATTTTTTTTCATATGATAATGCTTTTTTTTCTGGAATACATTATGCGAAATCAATTCTGTAAAAGTTATACTAAATATAATGTGACATTTAAGATGCAAAATGCAAACCACTGCTTTTCATAACATTTCACATGTAACAATGAAATCTGTCTAGTAGTTATATCTTGTATATTATGTAGTAAAACAGGATTTATCCAACTTCTAAATATATTTTTTATTTCTTAAAGATTAATCGAAATTGTAATTTTTTTTATTTCATATCTTAGAAGATGTTTTTATTTAAAAATATTTTTTTAAACTTCAAAAATTAATTTTTTAGTATTTTCAATTTTAATTGTTCACTTTAATAATCACTTAAGTTTAATAATAATAAGTTTTTAATAATCACTAAGTTTAATAATAATGTTTAAATATTAATTTTTAACATGATTTGTGGCTGCACTTTATATTCTTTTATTCAAATTAAACTTATCTTATTCCTCAAATATTTCAATAAGGTCATTTCCCCATTCCTCCCATTTCCGATGAAAAAAAAATGTTCTTCTTTAGATATTTATCTCAAAACAAAATTTTGGTTTTTAGTTTAGCTACATGATGTTCTTTTAAAACTGGCATTTTTACATAAGTACGTACATAGTGCAAGTGCTGATGTAATTAATTCAGAAGAAAAGAAAAATAGATAAATGAATATAAATTATTATCATATCACAATGATTCGACTTATTTTTTTTTCTTCTTTTATCTTCGACTTGCTTTTAATCTTTCAGCAAATTTATTTTATTGCTCAAAGAGGAGACAAAGAATAAAAAAATTCCACGTGAGTAGCAAAGTAACTGATATAGATATTGAAAGGAACCTGACAAACTGCTCAGTAATAAAATGGAAAGCCAGTCTATGTTATTAGCTATAAATAATTAGCTTGTTTTAGCTATAAAGGAATTGACGACGGTTAGTATTATGTGACATGCTACGCTACTTCAGCCATAATGACGAATAAAACACATTGCTCTACTACTCTGCGATCGGGGTAAGGATGATTAATATCCAACGCCATGATTACATCAGCCATGGCTATGCTTAAAGTGAATTCCTCAAATCTTTCTCTGGAATTTTTTTAAAATATTTTTTTCAGTACAAACGCCTTAAGAAATTCCCCGTCCGAGAAAAAATTTATTTTGAAAAAGCAGTTACAACATTCACGTGATACGTATAAATAGTTCCTCATTGTCTACATGTCATTCCTTGTATAGTGAATGTGCCATCATTTCATAACCTTGGTCACATAATATTATATTATTACGTAACATGAACAATTATGTTTTGCAAGCCAAAATATTATCTTATAAATTTATTTTATTGATTTTCTTACTTTTGGAAGGACAGTGGCTGCCATGTTGTGTAAAATTATTTTAATAATTACAAAAAAATAACTATAGTTAGTACATGAACTCTTGAAGCAAGTGCGATGATTAAAATGCTAAGCCCAGTTTAGGTCAGTTTTGACGAGGAGTAATATGCTATGTCTTATCATTTTCTCTGACATCAATTCACTTAAAGTTCTAATATATATATATATATATATATATATAGATATAGATAGAATATAGGTATTAAAGTATTTAATATATTTGCTATTCTTTATTTTTGAAATGTGTGTGTTAAAATACGATGTTGTGAAACTGAATATTTTAAATATGCAGATAATACATATTAATATTGTCTCAATAATAAGATAGATATCTTATTATTGAGACATTTTCTATAACAAAAAAATCATCCTGGAATCGCAATATATCTTGTTCAACTCCACAGTCTATATTAAGCAAATGTAAATATGTTTACCAGAAATCTCGTATATACGTAAAGGGAAAAAAATATTGTGATGCAGCCAGATCAATTTAAAAAAATATTAATTACCATAGTACTGTACGAATTATAGCATTTTCTTGACAGAAAACTTTTATTGGTTAGTTACTGAGATGTAATTTCCTTATTAATGAAACGCGATGTCTTCGTCGTCGAACTGGGAATATATCATCATAAGTTTGAAACCTTTTATTTTTTTTTTCTCAAGACACTCTATAGATATAATTTTAGTGAAAGTTAAATAAATCGTCTGCTTCTGTAGAGCTGATTTTTTATAGGGAAATGTGATCCTCATCCTTTGGCCATGGCTCAAATGGTTTTCTTATCTCAAACCATTCCTCTTGTATCTTTGAGATGATACATTTAATATATATAAAACTAAACCAAACTTCAGTTGGTGTCAACTGCAATTTAGATTTTATATTTATCACTAATAACAGATATTCAGTATTTTGATTGTATTAGAAAATAGATGCGTATCTCAAATGCATAATATAGTTTAAATTAATATTACATTATTACTAATTATTCATGGAATTCATTGTTTTCAGAGAATATTTTAGACGAGCAATTCATTAATATTTTACAAATCTAATACACACGGATTTTGATTTTTTTAATTAAAATAATTTATTTTATTATGGAAAAAATACAAAAAAATATATGATCTTTTAATTATTTTATCTCATTAAGCCTTAATTTTATAAAATTAAATTTAATAGAAATTATTTTATTTTCGGCTGAAAATTACTTTTCCCAACATCACATGTTTTCAAAATATCTTTGGAAGTATAGACCATTTTGCACTATTTTATGACAAGAATTCATTGAAAAAAATGTTCCTAATGTTTTTACCCTAGAAAGATTTTGTTCTAAAAGAAAAATATATTCATATAGATTTATTAAATTTAATAATTTAATTTATTTTTGAATGAATTTATTATTTAATTACCTCCATTATTACTACAAGTAATGCAATGCCATTTTATAGTTGGTGCTAAATGCTTGGGGTTTACTAATTTCTTTCAAATTTATTGGAACAATTTTTCAACTATATCACTTATTTAGATACTTCTTATAACCCAATGGATCTTTTAATACCAAGTTAATATACACAATCAATGTCAACAATTATCATGAACGGAAGGCAAAGTATCACGCATGGAAAGATAAATATAATTTGGAAGCGTTGGTTTCTCATCAATATATTAGATCCTTTCCAACATTGAACCGAATCTTTCAAGGAGTTGATCATTTGTAGCTCTGAACTTTTGTTTGTAAATTCGATCATTCAAAAACGCATTGATATAAATATATAAAATTCGTTATGTTATTCTATGATTACAATAGTAGTTCTATGTCAAATTTTTATTTCAATCAGTCAACAAAATTCGTCCACCATACGTATTTCTTCGGCAGATTCATTGAAAATGCTATATTTACATAAGTTTTACATTGGTTATAAATGGAAAACTACAAGCGAATACAAAGTATTTATTTATAAGGCGTAAGTCCAGGTTTAGCATTCAGGATTCGACTGGAAATCGAATCATACAAGTGTTGAATAGTGTTTAGAGGAATACTGCACCATTCTTCATAGACATATTGTTGAATTTAGGGAGACATGCCAGTGGAGGATATCGTTTGCAGATTGAACGTTCTAAAATATACCATAACGATTTGAATATTCAGGTCGGAAAACTATGTGGACCAATGTAAAGGTTTCACTTCAACCTCGTGTTCATCAAACCATGTTTGGAGAGGTCCCACTACATGAATAGACGTATTAAAATCCTAGAAAATTTCATTTCCTGTTGGAAACAAAGTTCATATCATAGGATGGGCATTGTAAACTAAAATTACCCCAGTCATACTTTCCTTCTATGTTACGACTAGGCCAGCAGAAAACCCTGACAAGGTTGCCTATACCATGACAGATCCATTTCCATGCCTGACAGTTAGAAGGAGACAATTAAGAGCATACGCTTTTGTTGGTATCCCCAAGCGTGTATCCGTAATGTTGTGGGGAAAAAGTGTGAAAGATGATTCGCCCGACCATATAACTGTCTTGAAAAAGGAATGAACGACTAGGTATTGTGCTTATGGCACAATTGTAGACGGCCTTTGGCATTGACATCTGTTACAAATGGCTTGGAAATCGCTAATCAATCCTAAATGTTCTGTTTTTGAGGGAATCTTCTAATTGAAACTAATGACTCTAGAGAATCCATTTCTTGATTGAGTTGTGCGGTCAGTTTGACTTCCATTGCTTTCTTTTTAGACATTGCAATCCGCTTCAATAACCGTCTATAGTTTTCACTCAGCTTTTCCTTCTGTCCACTATTTTGCTTCTCCGAGATAGCCTTGCTATGCTGTATGTACATGCTCATGACTTTAAACACCTAACCTTTTGAAACTCTTAAATGCTGAAGTGTTTCCGTCATGAGCTGTTCCGGTTAGTCAGGTACGTAAATTTAATCTCTCTGATAACCTTTGATGTCTGACTTTTTACGCTTTTGACAAAAATCCAATACGTATAAGTTTTACTAAAGTTACATCATATTATCATGATATTTATTTATTGTATTAAAAAAGCTAGTCATTATGATTATATTTTAATTCTTACTATGCCCATTCTTAAATATTAATTTTATACATGGGTATTTCCATTATTTAAATAATCTTCTGTATATTTTTAACTATTGTTCGCCTATGCCATGCAAAGCATTCATAGGTTTTCGCAAAGTCCATAATTTTATGAGTAGGAGGGTGATAAGATCTTTATTAAATAGTATATGCAAAAGATTTGTGGGAGACTTTACCCACTAGTATAAATACTTACGTACACACACACACACACACACACACACACACACACACACACACACACACACACATATATATATATATCTTATGACACTCAATTCTTAAATGAACCATTTTTAAAAATTAATTACAATTTTGGTGTTTGAATTTTCAGTGTTTGACAAAAAGTGAATTATTGTATTTTTATTTGGATTATTTATTTTAATTTGTATTTGATTTTTTTTAATTTGGATTATATAATATATTACCAAAATATTGGCATGCATTTTAATTATGCATTAGAAAATATTATTTATCCACACTTGTTAATTTTCTTCATTTTATGTTTCCTAGAATTTAGAAATTTGGGTTTAAACATAAAAAAACGATTAATCCCAATTTAATTAAAACGAACTCAACTCAACTCATCTGAACTAATCGTCATAATAACTAATGTCTAAAATTTCAACCCAGTTTTATAATAATAATGCATTAATATCATATTCTGATAAAACGCATGCTTATCTTTGCCAATTTATTTAACAATAAAAAAAATCTAAATTTCTATTACTAAAAAAACACAAAGATATATTCATATTTTAGTACCACACTTAGTTGAAAATGATTTTATCTCTCTTAGAAGCTTCCAGAATTTCAACTAAATTTGATTCGACCCGCATTATAGCAAGCTCATCTTGAAAGAAAAAATCAAATAAAATGAGCACAAACTTGAAGTCTAAAAATGGAAAGTAAAGTCGTTCACTTTCTTTACTCTGAGGATTCATCTCATTGTTCTTTTTGCAACCATTTAGAGCGGAAAGAAACAGCCCGTTGAGTTTGGCGCAGATTCACCAAATACTTCCCAATACACGTTAACGGTAAACGGTGAAATTATTTTTCGTTTTTCGCCAAACAACAATTTCTTATCGCTAAGTAACGGCATAGCCTGTGGTCTCCTCTGTAAGAATTTTTTATGTGTTATTTATTACTTTTTATAACTTTCTCCTGAGCAGATGGTACGAAAAGTACGAAAAAGTTAAGAAAAAATGAAATAAAGCGAAGGAGGAGACCAGGCGAATGGAAGGGGCAGTGTTAGGAATGACTTTTTTAGAGTTGGCAAAGTTTCAAGAATTGGCTGAAGTTTAAATGAAAAATACTATTTTCCCGGACTGTAAATTTTCAGTTCTCTATGTGTAACAGATTCAGGTCAATGGTCTTTCAGATTGATCTTCTGTAGTCTAATAACTGGAGAAAAAATCTGGAAAAATCTAGCTGGAGAAGTTGGATAAAAAAACATTAAAGAAGTTTGAATCGAAGTATGAAATTTCGAAGATGATCTGAGATATAAGTATCAAATCTTCGACACGTAGACGTTTCAATTCCTTCCTAGAAAAAAAAAACTGAAGATTTTTTTGAGAGATTAGGGATTGAAACTTTTATATATCGTAAGTCGACGACTTCTTAAGTTGATTCTTTCAAGATGAATGTTTACTTTGAATTTTCCATAGGAACATTTTATTTTCTACAATTTTTTTTCTGGTCTTATTCTTATATTCTTTCCTCTCAATTTTTCTTTTTTACCAAATATTTAAAATTGCATGGAAAATATTTATTTTCTTTTACTTTGTATTACGTTGTTTCAATGTATCAGAAATTGGCTTTACGTTTTATATATTTTATAGCATTCAGAGAGTAAAAAATTTCAATATTGCATTTTATGTAAGGCAAATTTTCAAACGATAATTTTAACGAAATGAATAAAATTTTTTACACTTCATAAAATTATTTTTCAATATTTCATGTTTATGCAAGGCACATTTTTAAAAGATCATTTTGTAGAAATTTATAGTGTTTTGACACTATAAAATTATTTTTTGAAAAAAGAAAATAAGGAGATTATTGTTTTATACTTCATATAAGGAAATTTTTAATTTAAAAAACATTAAATATAAATATGGAATTTTGTCCCTTCATGGAAAAATTACATTCTGGAAGGACATGACATATTCATTCTGTTACATACATCCCATTAATATTAATTTATACATCTCATTAGTATGACAAAAGTTAAGACACATTTACATATGTTTATATGCTTTACCGACACTGAATCATCATTTTCTGTATTTCTGAATATCATTTACTTCTTTTTCTGCTTTATGGACATGGTTATATTATATGGTCTTGGTCTATCCCACGACGACCTGTCAAGCCGAAAGCGTGTAGGACTTTATCGCCGGGGGGGGGGCGGGGAAGAACCATTATTTATTTATTAGAAGGCTTACAGTCATATCCTAAAAGGTCTACAGTATGGGTGGTAAATAAGGATTTACTTTGTAGTTCATTTGTCTAAAATAAAATATTTAAATTAAGTAAGTAGCAAACAAATTCTGGGAGGAGATTAAGTTGAAAGTAAGTTTCTAACAGAAGATTAAGTTGAAAAGTATATATAAAGAGCAGTAAACACATAAAAATAATAAAAAAATATATTCCACAGTCCAAAGGATAGGGTATATTGTATGGCGAATCCATCAAACATTCTCCATCTTAAAATTAAATCCAACAATTAATATACTTTGCAAACTATTCTACAGCCTGCAAAATGTTCCCCGAAATATAAACACTATGGTAATGCTTCTTCGTCTTACTTTAAGTTTCTGTGATATTTAACAAGCAAGTTGCCAAGAAAATTAAAAGGGACAATATGGTGAATGAACCTTGCCCCATATCATGGTGTAGCTTATACAAGTCCTCTGTATACAAGTAAGAGCTTTCATTGACTTTAGAGTATCTCGACACTGCATTAATATTTTACTCACCTGTCGAAGATAAAATCAGTGACTATATAACAAACTTCTCAACCCCGTATATCGATGAGATGGAAAAAAAAATGTTGAAATGTATAAGGGTAGTGTTTTAGTACTATTTGAAAGCATATATAATATAATGATGGCTTGATAATATTATATATCATGATCCACATTTTAAGAACCAAGGAAATTCAATTTCATTATTAAAAGCTATTAAAAAATTTAATAAAATACAAAAAAAACAATGTATTTACATGTTTTGTGCCCTTATTTTGAAAGATTTACATGTGAAGTTGATATGTATTTACCTTTAATTTATTATTTTATATCTATCGCTCTTATGCACACTGAAGTGCCAGAAAAACTAGTACACCCATCTTATATCATTTAGATTCCCCGCAACACGTTGTGGCATGTATTCAATTAATTTGTCAAGATATTCTGCAAACATTT
Organism: Argiope aurantia; assembly: GCA_026543865.1. Taxonomy (NCBI): domain Eukaryota; kingdom Metazoa; phylum Arthropoda; class Arachnida; order Araneae; family Araneidae; genus Argiope; species Argiope aurantia. The sequence continues at coordinate 45,653 of JAPMOR010104650.1, forward strand.
CACACCATTCACCAGTCCACAAAACCATGGGAGGACGAGGTGGTGGAGATCTCCTAAGGACAGCACGTTGCATAGCAACTCAGATATGCTCGATAATGACCCTATAAGGGGAATTAGGTCACCAAGAGAGGGAACGAAATTCAGAAGAGTGCTCCTCAAGCCACTTGGTAGCTGCTGTAGACCTGTGGGGTGGCACATTATCCTGTTGGAATTGTCTACGTCCGTCAGGACTTACACTGCACATGAATGGATGCAGGAGATCAGAAAGGATGTTAACATACCTCTCATCTGTCATGGTCGAGTCTAGATGTATCAACGGTCCCATTTCATGCCAACTGCACACGACCCATACCTCACAGAGTCTCCACCAGTTCCACAACCTTAAACTTGTTCTTTGTAAGCATGAGGGATCCATGGATTCATGGGGTTTTCACCACACCCGTACATGGTCATCCACCCGATCATTAAGGGTCCAGTGATGGTGTTGACGAGCCCAGACAAGGCGTAGAGCTTTGTGCCGTTAAGTCAACAATGGTACACGAAGTGATCTGCGGCTGCGAAAGCCCATATCAATTAGGGCACGTTGTACAGTGCGTACGCTGACACTTGTTGATGGGCCTGCATTCAAATCCGTAGCAATTTTAGGAAGTGTTGACTGTCTATCTCGAGAAATGATTCTTTTCAGCTGACGGTGATTCCATTCTGCCAAGATCTTTTTCCAGCCGCCCCGTTGTTGGAGATATGGAGTTTTACCGGAATTCTGATATTCGCGATATACACTGGAGATTGTCGTGCACGAAAGTCCAAATTTCGTCAGTCCTTCGGAAATGCTGTGCCCCATCTGCCTTGAGCCGGTGATTAGTACCTGTTTGAAAATCACCTAAATCTTGATAAACTGCCAATGTAACAATAAGAATCTATGTAATAGCCTCCTCATACATATGTTGTCTTATATGCGCACTGCCGACCACATCGCGTTACTTTGATTGGTTGAACACCTCCATTATTTTCATATGACGTCTTATTCCAGTTTTTCTGACTCTTCAGTGTAAATAAATGCATATTAAAATTGAAGTAAAATAGAAGATTTTTAATTGAATTAATATTGAAAAGAACATTGTCCATTCATTCTTCAAGAGTAACATGAAAATATTGAAATAAATAAGGCCATGTTGTATTTTATACATTCATTCTTCTTCGAAATTTCTTAACAAATTCAGAAACATTTAATACAAATATTTTACTGTGAGTTTATGAACTGAGTGGTTAATATTACCAATGCTAAATGTTTTGATATTTCAAAATCATAACTATTTTTATTTTCACCACTGAAAGAAAATCGGAAAGTTATAAACATTTATTTTACAAATACAATAAAAAAAGTATATAATACTTTTTAGAGAATTTTTACATGTATTTTCTTTTGTTTATATCTGTTAAATTTCCTTTTACTTTAGCTTTTATTTTGTGAGAAATTTCTTAAGCTGTTCAAAAAAAAAAATGAAATCACTTTATTTAAATAAACCTTTTGGAGTTAATTTATTTGCTTAATATTATATTATTAATGAGTTTCTAAATAAATGTATCAAATAAATTTGACATATGTATTAAATTAATTACGATTTTCTATCTCTTTTAAAACACGATAAAATTAAAAACTCATTAAAGCAACATTGATGTGCCATAAATCTTTTCATTGAGAAAGCTATTCTCAAATTATAATGAAGAACAGATTATTTGATTGTATGTAATAAGTAATTACTATAATTAACAAAACCATTTAGAAAATATTTTTACACAATAACCCAGAGGAATTGAAAGCATTTTGAAAAATGATTAAAATTATTCAGCATATTTATCAAATTTGTTGGGAGAAATAGAGCTGTTTCATTTGCTAACATAAAGCAAACCAAATGAGTAAATATAATAACTAACAAATTCTTTTATGCATAAAGCCGTAATTAAATCCAGCAATTCAATTATTTCCGTTATTTGAAAGGAGATTGCAAACAATGTTTTGTAATGTTAAACGAACTGCGCTCTTTTTCTTTTTGCTTCATTCAACTTATAGAATTTAATTTGCTCTTTTCACCCACGTTAAATAATTTATCATGAATGTTTCGCCTTTTAAATCTCTTTTTTTTCTGATTAAAAATCCTCAACGTAATAGCAACAGTTTTAAAGTTTCTTTTTCGACTCAAAATATACAATGAAAATTGACTTCCAATTTTGATACCGTAAAATAGGTTTTAAATGGACATAGCTTCATATGTTATATCCTAGGTCAAAAATATGATAAATTTTTAATATGCGAGATTTAAGATAATTTATGTATTACATATCAAATATCCTAGATTTCTTATATCAAAATAAATTCATTTTATATATATATCAGGAAAAAATAATTTGTCTAGAAATTCCAAGATTATAAATAAATGATTACATCATTATATAATTTAAATTACTTTAAGAACAAAAAAAATGTTTAATAATATCCAAGATATAGTATCTGCTTTAATACAGTATTTATAAAAGTGCATTAAAATCATATTAGTTAATATACGATGTTTAATTAATTGTTTTATATCAAAAGTGAAAATAGATTTAAATTTATTTTCAACATTGTGTAGGTAAAATTCTATTTGTAATTTAATTTTATACGCTTTTGCAACATATACGTAATGCATATTTATGGGAAATAAATAATTCAAATAAATTAAATTATTCCATTCTGTTTTAAGTTAAATAATCTAGTTACACTAATTTCTACAGAAATTTTAAATATAAAAACCAATTACTTGACCATAAATTTTTGGGGTTGGATATGGTAATGTTGGAAGTGATTTTTTTATGTCATTTATTATAACAAGCATAACAAAGTTATCGTTTGGTGACTAAGGAGAAATGTTTCAGCTAAAGTTAGTCAAAATTACTAAGTAGAGGGCATGAATACATGTCTGACTTAGCATTAATATATGAGTATAAGTTTAGTCACACTTCCTAGAAATCTCTGAGAAAAAACGAGGGTGACTTATGAAAACCTCGATTCTTGGAAACCATTTCCCCATTCTTAGAACATCAGGAAAATCTTGGAATGCCAGTCTGAGCTCAGCAGTTGCTCACCAATTTCTAGATACTGCAGAATGAGAGCACAGGCGGAGGATATAGCCTATTGTTTCCTAACTAGCGTATATTGAAGTTCGGTCAGATTTCCTAGAAATTTCTAGGAAAAAGAAGGACCATTCGTGAGTTAAACTTAAGAAATAAATATCAGGAAATTCTTGGAAAGCCTGTCAGAGCTCAGTTGTTGCTCACCAGTTTCTTAATAGCGCTAAATGAGAAGATGTGACTTATCGCTTTCGTTTTTCATCTAAAGCCCCGCAATCCTATGATTTCTTAATGCACTTAGGCTTGTAGGGATCAACAACAAACAAAAGAATGGATTTAATGTCAACTATAAACTCATGTTGAATTAAGAGCTGGAGTACAGTAAAAAAACTCTTGTCTCTGTAGAAAGAAACAACATGAAACAACAACACTTTCTAGCATGCTTTCTTATCCTTGTCTCTACGCATAAAATTGTGGGCCTTGGATAAGATCATGAATGCTTTGCATGACTATAATATATTGATTGAATTTAACGTTTTTACTGAATTTATCATCTACTTCGTTCGGCGTTTTGGCGAATAATCTTTCACATTTATTGGTATGTACCTGAAGATCTAATTTTTGTAAAGTAGCATTCTTTCCAACCGACTGACACCAGATTTTGACACAAATAACAATATTAGTCACAAAATCATATATCACATTTCATATGTTTAATTTCTTGCATTTGTGAGTTATTTCTTGTAGATGCTTATGAAAAGCAGATCAACAAAAAATTAACAACTTTCCAAATTTTGTTCCAAATTTGATAGATATCTGCAATTTAGAGCTAAGTCTGAGTATAAAATTTTATCAATCTTGCTTTCTACGTTTTGTAGATATTGTGTTAAATTACATACGAGCAGCCAGACAAACAGACATTCTCAGAATACATTTCGTTCAAAATTTCATAGAAATTCACAAATTGACTGTAAAGGCATTGTGTCAAATTTCACCAGTTTAGAAAAAAGCGTTTCTGAATTATCCTTTGCACTGAAAGACAGATATAATGCAAAAATACACTTTTCTTACTCTGAAGGGGGGGGATACGATTGTTTTGATGTTTACAATATATTCTCTATATTATGTATAAGATAAAAAAATATTATGAATTAACTAATTCAAATAAATTTTTAACACCTAACGTCAATATTTTTATTTCGATTTTGTTTTAATAATGATTATTTTTGAGTGCAGATAATTTTCGTATGTTTCTCCTTTCAATAAATGCAAGTATCATGCGGCTCTAAACAGGTTCAAGATCATTAGCAACTCTTCTAGTTCTGTATTGGAATGAACGTAATGGATACTAAAAGCATAAACTGTTTTTTTTAAAAATATTATCCATCACTAGTAGCTTAGCTAGAGCTAATAGGCCTAAAGGCAAGGCATTATTATCTCACCCTATTACAATATTCGTCATAAAAGAGACATTATTGGCCCAAGAACACTGATTATGAAGACATCTATATCGTATCAAAACAAATATTATCTGGAGAGTCTTCTAATTCAACAACGTTAGGAAACTTTTCTTTAATTTGATGTTTGTCGTGAGCAATATATCCTCCTAAAATAAACATTGTAGAAGATAATTTGAAGAATAAATATTTCATGTGTAAAATAAAATATGCATTTCTTTCGTTGTTAAAACTGTTTTTAATAATATGGAATTTTTTTATTAACTGTTGATTCTTATTTTAAATTATGTCATCATGCAGATTACAATCTTTGAATAATCATCATCTGCATACAAACAATTCTTCATGATTTTTTTTTCTTCAATTAAATTCAAACGTATTTTTACAAGAAAATATATTACGGCATCCAGCAATTTTATTTAAGAATTAAATTTATTATGCTAATACAAAATAACTCCAAATAATCTACTTCAAAAATTTCTCCTTATTTTCTTCAGAGAAACCAAACCATAACCATAGGCATATTTTAAGTATTTCTGAGAAAATACATCTAAAAATACTTTTCAAATGGAATATTTTTCCTAAATACAAATGAACAACATTCTAACTAAATGCACCAGCAGTAAAGGATTCCAATAATTTCTGAATTTCGTATTAAATACTATGTTCCATATCGCAATGTTAATGGGAAAATTTTTTCCAATAGTTATAAATAGCTGTGTTTTACTCAATTTTTATTCTCTATATAAGAAGACATATTAAACTCATCTAACGACCAATATCGATCTATAACTTATGGAAGCACTAAATTCTAGGTTCTGGACATGAAAATCAATGGGTTTTTTTTATCAGCAGTGGGCTGTCCATTAAAACACCACACACGTAAAGAACTCATATGTTTTAGCCACCAGGGAGGTTAAAAGCTGTTGTTGACATTCAAGGGCGGTGTTTGTAAAAGTATTTCGGAGGATATAATTTTAGAAAGGGATTTTCTGTCGTTTATTCTTCAAAAAATAAATAAAAATGTATTAGGGATAGATTTATGTTAATTTAACCATGACAAATGCATGCATTTACAGGTTATATACTGCATAAATTTGTAGGTGTTCTGTCTAATTGTGGTGTAATAGTTAATTTCCAAACATTTAGAGATACAGTTTTAATTGGAAAAATTATTTCAATGACCAAAATAACTCTATTTTATGTTATTTGAGACTCAATTTATTTCCCGAAATGTTACGAAATGTATTTTTTATACATTCTTCTCGATACTAATAAAACATAATTAGTAAAAAAAAAAGTTGAAGTTTTATTATTTCCTAAAAAACTCATTCTTCTACGACTAAAACTTAACTTATGAAGAGTTGAATATCAATCATCATTTTAAACAAATTTTACTGTTAAGTTTTTATTTTGAAAGAGATATTAAGAAATCGTTTACAAATTGAATGTTGACAACATTTTTCTTTTAAAAAAATAATGAGTTTTCTTATTTTGTTGCATGTTTAATGCCGTCAACAATTTTACAAAATATGACTAATAATACCGGGATATCATAGATAAAATTCTAACAAGCAATTATTTTAAGTACACATTTATTGACTCAAACCACAAAAAATAGGATATTTTACAATATTTAAAGCCTTTTTCCCTTTGGAACTATATGTCTACCTCTTTCAATTAAAAATTAGCTATTGAGAAACAATAAAACTTGACAAAAACGGATTTAAAGAGATGTTGAAGTAAAACGGTAATGCCCTCTGCCTGTAACCTTGAATATGAACCATTCTTGATATTCAAGGAAGATATCTATTGGGAAAACGGGATTTTCTTTCATTTATTCTTTAAAGAAGATCAAAAAATAAATAATATAGGAAATCATGCCAATTTAAAGTAGAAAATGTATACTTTATGTATCACCAAATCGAAACATTGCGGGTTTTTCCGAATTAAGACAATGGTGCATGAGTGAGCATGAATAGATGAAAATGCATTTCTGTATATGAAAGAATTTCATAGTTGTCCTTCAATAATTCAATGGACAATTATTGAAATACAATGACAAAATTCGAAAAAAGTATCGACACATAAGATATTTTAGATAATTATGTCAAATTTTCATGAATGTAAAACACAAAGATGATATTTATTAGCCATGCATTTTAATTAGTAGAAAATGATGTAAGTAAACCCTTTACAGTTAAGATAACCTATTAATGAAAATCCGAATTAGCTAATGAAAACCAATCTCTGTTTTATATTTCATGAATCGTATATTTTATTTTTTTGCGCATAGTTACTAAAATTACTAAAATTGAATGTCAAACTATTATTTAAGTATATATATCGATATATATTTATTGTTACAAATCATAAAAATTACCATAAAAATCCACCTTTATTATATCATAAACTGAACAGCTATGGTCTAATAAATAACTTTATAATTATATTTAACTTTAATTAGTAACTTAAATACAATAATATTTATTATTATATTTAGCTTATAAATATAATAAGAATTTAATTTTTAATTTTTATAATAATATAAACTTTAACTTTATAAAAATTAATCTAAACTTTAATTTCACACATGAAAAATTTGAAAAGAGAAACAAAACGTATACTCAAAGAAAAAGATACATACAATAAAGGCATATCTTTTACATTCACTTCTTTATGTGTTTCATTTATCGAACAAACAATCCCCACGGATGACAAGAAGCCATCCCACCTTCGTTCTATCATCAAGAAAATACAGAACGTTTGATAAATGATTAGAAGATGATATGTAATGTTTTGTTATAATTTTAAACATAAAGATGTGCATGAATGTTATAAAGGACTTGAAACTGAGTTCTAATGTGTTATTGTACTTCAAAATACACCACGATGGAGATTTAAATCTGTTTTAAAATTTAATATTTTTATTTCTGTAAATGGGCAGGTTTTATTCATTTAATTTTGAGCACTCCACTAGCACAATGCAGTCTTGATTCGTAAGAACAAATTATTCGTTTTATTTAGAAGATATGGAACCTTTTTGGTGCTATATTGTGCAATCATGTAAGTGTAATAAAGTGATTCTTCGGTGTATCAAAGCTTATTAGCACATTTATTTACTCACTTTCACAATAAAGTGTTTCAGAAGGTTTTAAAATGTAAAAGAATTTTATGTTTCTTTAATGCTTCAAATAAAACGATGCATTATTATTTATTATTTTTTTCCGTGAAGTAAGGATATTATTATTATGTTTCAGTGAGCAAATACGATATTCTGCTGATTGTAAGTAAAAGTATAAATGTACAGAATAGAATAATTCTATGTGAACCTTTCAACAAAATTTTATTCAGTATTCAAAAACGTAATCTGTGCCGACAGAAAAAAAATTTTAAAAAATATAGGGTAGACCATACCTTTAGAAAAATTCAATTCAGTTTATTAATTTTTACATTTGATGTTATACATCTATAGCACATTGGAAATTTTAATTTATTATTAACTGCATCTGGAGAATAATGCATGGAGATTTCAGTGGAATGTGTTATTATGTTTTGCACATTTTTAGAGACAATGCTGATTCTGCCAAAAATTTAACAATGACAATTTCTATTGAAACATCTGAATTCTGGGTTTGGCAGTCTCAGATAGTTTTGCTCGAGCTAGTGCATTCATACTCATGTTGATGAAAGTGAAATTTTGAGATTAGATTGAAACAATTAAATATATGAAGAAAAAACTTTTTTAAAAATCGCTTAAGGATATAGCCAGTGTTAAAAAATTAAAATTCATGCAAAGGTTCTCTAATTCTGATTAGAAAATGTTTTTTGGACACTAAGGAATAATAGCAATATTTAGAAACCTCCAATGAATACAACTTGGCTCTTTGAGACTAATATGCTGTTTTTAAGAAGATTCATGACTTGAGTTCTGAATATTTCTTTTCACTAATTTTATGAAACGCTTTCTCAATAAGATATTCAGAGAGTTAGGTTCAAGTTATATTACATACATAATGATATCATAACCTTTCGCAACTTTAGACAGTTGGCTTTGTTTGTGCTATGGGCTGAAACAGTTATTTATCAAAATAGTTCGAAAAGAATTTAGGAAATAAATTATCTCATTTCATTTTTCAAGATATGAAGGAGCAAAAATATCAAGCAAATACTATTTGAAAATTAATTGGTTATTATATTATGTTTACAAACTAAGTGCCTATCAAGTATTCTTAATGTTTACAGAAACATAGCTCATTTGGTAGAAAGTCAGAAAAATAAAGCTTCATCTTACGAAATTGATGTTGTTTTTGTTTTGCATTTAAATATAAGTATTTTTTTATGCTCTTAGCTCAAATACATAAGAAATTTCAAAATAAAATTTTTACGGTTTATTCACTTTTCATCATTTTACTTTGAAGCAAACATATCTATAATTTAGTATTCACATGTTAATTGATATTTCTAAAAATGCGTGCATATGATTTCATTTTATTGTTTTCTAACTTTAGTTGAGGTAACTACTGAGTCAAATGACTAAAGTAAATTTTTGCGTCATCTGGCATTAGCCAATTATTTATTTATATTAATAGTTAATATATATTAGCCAATATAATTAATATAAATATTTAATTGAAATATGTTTTTGTTTTTCTAGCGCAAGCTATGTACTAAATTCTTTAGTTTCCTCAATTTATCCATAATATATCATTCTACCTTGCAAACGAAAATATGTATCAACACTTATGCTCAAATTCTTTTATTATATTTCATGCATATAAGGTATTTATAATATTTCCTGATACAATGGACACAGCTTAATATGATCGAGATTATAGTTATAATTCGTTTAAAATTATCAAAATTATCTAGTCCCAAACCTGTGTACTCAAATGTACACAAAAGAACGCATTTAATAAGCACATGATTTAATGTTACCAGTTCTGAAGTAAAAAAATTGAGCGTCTTCATTTTCAACCAAATTTAGCTATTCACATTCGTGAAATTTTTCTCTCCACATGTGATAAGTTATCTAGGAGTCATTTTATCATAGAATGAGACTCGTACTGTTTTTTATAAGGAGTGTTCTATACTGGTTTA
>JAPMOR010104650.1:62194-81969 GCA_026543865.1 Argiope aurantia
TATATATATATATATATATATATATATATATGTTATAGTAAAAACCCGAAATCAGTCAAAACGCGTATTTACAAGGTAAAACGCGGAACTAACAGCTCTTGGAATAACCCGAATTAACTATCGAAAACGGTTTATATTAACGGTTATTATTATATTATTATAGTTATATAATTTCTATAAGTATTTATATAGTAGATTACAGGGTACAAGTTTGATACAAAAGTTTATCATATTCACTAATTTTCAGAACTGAATCCGATGTATCGTCAAAAATTTTCTTGACACAAGAACGAGTACCGAATCAGGAAATTTCGCTGAGAGCAGCAGCAAGAAAAGCAGCCGTAGGTACTGGACAAAGGTTCGTCCACTGTTCTTGTAAAAAAGAGTGTTCTGTAAAGGGATATTTCTGTATTAAAAATGGTTCTTTTTGCAATTCTAAGTGCCACTGTAGTTTGGCTAGTGGGAATTATTAATCCCTGATAATGATACTGTTTTCAACAATTTCAAAATAAAATATTTTTTCTTCAATGATAGGTTTTTTCCTCAAACACTTTTTTCTAAGTACAGTTGAATGCAATAATTTTGAATAGGTACAAATAATATTATCTATCAATCAAAACACAAATTAAAAGGGTTTCCTCTGGCGCTGTCAGTTAGAACGCGTGTTCCCTAGTTAATTCGGGTTCTCTCTAGTGCTGTTAGTTAAAACCCGTTTTACCTAGTTGATTCAGGTTTTGACTGATTTCGAATTTTCACTGTAACATATTTATTATCTCCTTCTAAATATCAAAAACTAAATTCTTAAACTCATTTTTAGCAGCGTTTATTAGATACCTATATACTTTTATAGGTACAGTTTCTTCTCTTAACTTCCTTGGAAATCGCATATTCTCAATGGATATCACTGAATCCTTACTAGTTGTATTTAGTTATCCTTATTGTTTCCTCTATATTTTATAGTTTAACAATGAAGCTAATTGCGTTTCATGATTTGAAACCTATTCTCGCAATGAAATGCAGTGATAGATAAGCCATACTGATTATAACCTAGAAGCAGCTTCCCACTCACAACTTGCATGATTAATTGACCACCTTAGAGGCAGCTTCCATCAAATGACTGCCATACATTACAGATACCATTCTCCAGGTCCCTTAGGAGGGTTCGTATTACTATTGAGGAATCCTTAGAACTTGTTTCCTATTACACATATTGATTAATATATAATTTATGTTTTAAGAAGGAAGTTGTCTGCATGCCGCGATTTAAAGTATTTCTGCAAGTTGAAAGACTGCCATGATTAAAGTAAAATATATTTGATTTTAGATATCATCATTCAATAAATCAAAACTTCAACCGTCTCAATTTTATAATATGTTTGATATTGTCTAATTTGTTATCTGAATAATACGAATCATGTAAAATGTGACCGAACATTTATCATTGCAAGATTATCAATCTAAATTATTTTTGACTGTTTAAAAATATCAGGAAAGCCTTTAATATTAGTGAAAGAAAAATTTATTCAATAAAGAGATTCATAAATTCAAATTATGACATTCTACCTCTCTCAATTCAATCACTATCAATTCATTCAATGATAATTTAACAAAAGTATTTTAAGCAATATTTTTTTAAATGTTCGATACATTTTAGTAAAAAAGGGAGATACATAAATAAAAAAAAATGGAATAACAAAAAAATTACTATTCAATGGCATTAATATATATAAAAATAACAGTTGGCAACCGTAAAAAGTGAACCAAAAATAGTGAAAGATACTACTTAAAATGCCATTTGCTCAATTTTAAAGCATTAAAAGAGGCTGGTTTTCATTAAATGTTTAAGATATTTATAAGGAATACATTATTGTTATTTTTAAGGAAATCAGCTAAAAGTAACTCATTATATAAATTCTGAAATTTTGATGACAAATCAAAGCTAGATTCTTTAACAATAACTTCACCGAATTTCGCCTCGATCAACTCTGATAAATAAAGCATTATTATTCTTAATTCGATTACAAGGTAAATCAATTTATATCAAAAATATTGTGATTAATTAAAAATTGCATTCACCACATATTATTTATATGTAAATTCGATGATTTTACCAAAATTTAAATCATAGTTTAATTTAAAATTGAAGTATAGGCAAGTATTGTCTTTAATGATCAATTCATAAAGACATTTATAACTTAAATTCAAATATAAGATAAAAACAAAAATTCAAAATGTATTTTAAACTAATAACTCCATTAAAACTCTCAATTATATTTTTAAATTCCCTTTTGATCATATTTATATATTGGTCAGATTATATAGAGGTTATTTTAAAACTTAAAAATGAATAAAAAAATTAAAATTCAGATACGAGAAATCTATATTCGAAATATAGTTCAGCGCATTTACAAATATTTGTTGCTGTGCCATTAAATGATAGTTGTGCAGATTTGAAGATTTAATATTCTGCTTGAAATTGATACAGATTAACCCGTAACTGGAGACTGGGTCTAAATGACTTCGCGTTGTTCATTAGCTTGTTCTCGTTGTTCATTTATCCTTGAATGCAATCATCGCCGCAGTACCTTCAAGTTGTTGTTTGAACAAAAGCAAAAGTTTAAGAAGTCTAAGTATGAACACTTGCTTATAAACGTGTTATTTTTTTCAAAGTTTTTGTTGTTATTTATGGTATCATTAACTCCATGTCTCTGAAACTGCTTTTAATTTGAATAATGCTAAAAGAATAAAGAAATAATCATAAAATAATATTTTAAAATATTGTATTATTCATTTTTGCTTGTTAAATTCTAACAGTTACTAACATTAGTGAAATTCTGTAATATCTAAACGAGGTAAATACTCATTAAAAGATTGTTTAAGTTTTTCTTATATCATCTTTCTAACATTTAATATTATATTATTTAGTATTTATCATTTTTAATATTAATATTTTTAATATTTTGGTAACTAAATTATTCCCAGGATGTATCGTGTTTTCAAACTAAATTTCAATGCTGTTTACAAAAAGACAAATAAGAAAAATAGCAATGGAGTCATTTTGACTTCATGGTTCTAACCGGGTGAGGAAATGCATGTCTCCAGTTGCGAGTTAAATTCCTTAATTATAAAAATTCGATCACCTAGTGTTGCTTCCTGAAATGTGTTCTTTCATTCAAGACTTATATATCCAATGCTTTGACTTTTGCTTCAATGCAAAATCTGTATCTCGCCGAATCTTTATTTAACCGAAGTCTGAATTTTGTATGCCCCATTCATGCAGCTCTTTTTGTAAAATTAAACACTGAATTCACCCTCTAGTCAATGTATGAAAGCAAACTAGACCAAGTTGCTTAAGGGACCGAGAAAGGAGGAGAACTTTTATTTGAAAAAGAAATGAACAAAATAACATTTTGAACAACGCAGCTTATTTTTTTTAACTTTTTAGCTAATTCATGGTTTTCGATTATTCGAATCTCGCGACCGGAAATTTTATTGTCCAATTTATATAATTACTTTCACCGCGAATCGAGGGAATAGACTTTACCCCGCGCGTAAAACTGCCTAAAATGGAGAACCGCCTAAATATATGAGAGAGAGAGTAATCAATGGGTAGAAATAGACTGGAGTTCTTAAGACTTTCCGTTTTAGGACGGACAAAAAAGAGGGAATTCTGGAAAACTGGGTAATTCTGGAAATGGTCAAGAGTTCAAAAGAATTCAGTACGGTTCCATTTCGGGTGATTGGATTGAGTGGGGAAGAGGGGGGGGGGTTGGAGCGGAGAAGGGCGGTGTTCTCTTTGTCGCAAACGACAAACTCTTGATTTCGAACTCCTAAAATTGTAATGCAGGACAATCGCTTTCAGAACTGTTTCATTATCTGTTATATTGTAACTTTATTTGATTTAAATATACGTATTTTGAATTATCACTCAACATGCGCATCATTCATCCCAAGATAGATTATATAGAAGATTTTAAGAGATTAGTTTTAGTTTTTGTCCACTTTAGAGCTTTAATAAATTTAATTTCATAATTTATACAGAAACTGAAAAAAAATGAAAAATAATTATACCATAGACTATTGTAATATGAAACTGAAAAATCAATAATAATTTGAAAAACAGGTAGAAATAGGCATATTTCTTCAGTTGTTCGGCTGTTTTTCAGATAAATTCATTAAATTGTCCGGTTTCTAATAATAAAATGCTTGTAAACAGCTGAAACATTCTTAATTAAACTAAACAATAATAGAAAATGGAGATATTTATGGAACTAAAAGAGATTAAATATTCGCTTTAACTTTTTTCTAGTTTACCGGATGTCTTCCAGTTCATGAGTTATGAAGTGAAAATTAATAAGATAGCTATGTTCTTTGATATCAATTAATTTTTGTGCTCCGTAGTTTTTTGAGGTTCCAGTTGTTACAGATTGGGCATAATAACTGGGCATAATACAGATCGGGCATAATAAAAAACTGCATCATTTATGCGAAATTCTCTTTCTAAACCAACTTTTTATTGAACCACTGTCTAGGCAATCACAGATGAGCTCTACAAAACAGCTTGTGATTAATATAACATTTTAGGAATAATCTGCTGATTTGGAGTCAAAAATCAATACTGTATATAAATTACTGTAATGAATGAGCTAGAATAGAAAGCTGAATTAATTAAAGTAGATTCAAATAAAAAGAAACATACTAAAAAAAATTATTTAAATTCGGAAAATGTATCACTATGTGATGAAATAAAATAATAGTCTACAATTGCAAGCAGCAAAACACAGCGCCCTACAGCGAATTTTATAATATATGATTGGCCGAATATCTATATAACATGGAATTGCATAAGGCCTGATTACAAAATAAGCATAAGGAATTTCTAATAAGCATAAAGCTTGCTCACTTGAATAAGAGCGAAGAATCATTCATTAAAAAGGATCGTGGAAGTTAGTATTCAAACCAATGGGTTTGAAATGTGACTCTAGTAGAATTATCGTGAAAACATTCTTCAGATAGTGCATTCAAGAGTTCAGATTTCCTTCAGATGAGATTATTGAAACTTTCAGGTTATTTCAAAAGGATATTTTGTAATCTAACGCACAGAAAAGAGAAAATGAGAAAAAACAATTTCTTGGATATAAATCAGGCAATCATATTTTATTCAAATTTCCAAATTATTTTTCCATGTTATAATTTTTTACAACAAAATATAAATAACTAACGGATTGATATGAAATCATAAATTACGCATATTCAAATTCATAGTATAATTTATATAGTTCGAGTATTGGCTGTGAATATAAACAGTCATATAAAATCAGCTTATGAAATATATAATGGAGGGAATAAATTAGACATACTTTAGAAGGAATTAACCAAGTATGACAAGTTTCAGATAATTGTGTATCATTGCTTTCTAGTGTGCATAGAGTACTTAAGACTATTTGTTGTTTTTAGTATAGATAAAAGCATCACTTCTTAAATTGGAAGGGATGAGAAGGCGTATAAAAATGTCTGAATTATAAAGAGAAACTGAAAACTTTTCACCTTATATTTTTTTTAATAATTACAAATATTACTGAGAATTTTATTAGTGGGAGCTAATGCATTATCATTTTGAATAAATTTCCTTCATATTTATAGCTTATATCTTACTTTTCCTATTATTTTCAAATTGTGAGTCACCGCACAATTTCGTAGGTTATATCAATCTCTTCAACAGGCGTTACAAACACTCTCTTTTTTTACTTCATCCACCAAAAATTTTCAAACGCTGATGACTGATTTAAATTTATGGAACCAAAGAATACTTTTCATTCATTGATGCCAATTTCATAACAACTTTTGAATCATTATTTTTGCATTAATTATGTTATGTGCTGGATAAGGGAAATTCAGAACATGATAATTGCATAGTAAAATGTTTACAATATTATATTTATTGTTCCTTTATTAAAAAAGGAATATTAATGCTACCTATAGAATAAGAGTAAAAAAAATGATTTTTGGATATATATATAAGCAAACTGTAATTTGGAACTAAACATTTAAATTATGTTAATTTTTGTAAATACATCTGTTCTAGAAAGAAAATATATTTCATTTAAAATATTTTTTATATTTATCGAGTCAAGAATTTTCTTTAAATTTAGATGTCCACTTAATTAAAAATCAATCTTCAAAAAATATTCTATATTTTAAAATTTATTTTTAAAACTATCAAAATTAATAATCAGAATTCAAGAAAAGGATTATTGCTTAATAAAAATCAATTTATTTTACTTGAGACATTTAAAAATCACCATACCTAATTCAATATAAGCTAATAAGTATTATTATGTGTATCAATTCCAAATTGCTTCTCAATAAGTCATGAGATTATCACAATCAAATCTGAAAGTCTAAACAAAATAAATATGGGCAGCATTTTAGCGTAATGAAAAGTCATCGCTTTTCTTTCAACACTAAAGAGATTCCGGAAGATTATCAACGAGTTCTCTCAAGCTCTAGATGAGCAACTTCAGATCCGTAAACCTACTTCCAAAGCAGCAGCAGATAAATTAGTTGTTTACTGAAGCTTCACTTTCCTCTACTCGGAGTAATTATTTTCTTTTTGTTGTCGGGAGGGGTTTTCCAAATGAGAAGACATTCGATTACTTACCGTTTAATCGAACTTCCAAATATTTGTTTTCATCGTTCCTGTTTCAGTAAAGAATGAATTAAAATTTAATATTTAATCAAGTCCTGCGCTGAGTTACTTACGAGGGGCTTATTCATTTCGTGTAATTTCTAATTGAAAGTAGCAAAGTTGAAATACTTAAAATATGTATATAATTCTTTGAAAAATTTTGTTTATCTGAGTAGAATGTATGGATTAAATAAAATTATTATGTTTTTATAGTAAAATTGCATTAAATCTGTAATATTCAATTGTAAGGTCGTATAATACATTTTTTTATAATTCAAATTTTTGGCTTGTTAATAATTTAGGATACATATAAGTTACTTTAAAGCTTCCGCAAATCTTATTTTTGTGATAATATATTTGCTAACAATTCTTTAATTATTATGATGATAATTTTATAAAGTATGTGCCAACTTGTAAAATACTGTTAAAACTACAACAGCAGCAATTAAATAATGGTATCTCTTTGAATCAAGCGTTAAGCAAATGAAGCAATGATTGTTTCTTTATTTCTTTATTTTTCATCAACAATTTATTAAATTTAAAAATTTGTAATCAAAAAATATATAATATATTACAAAAATATGTGTAATTTATTATATTATACCCTATACATTTATATACCATTCTTCTTATATCATTGATCTTTTTATTTACTTTGTATAAAAATAATATTTCACATTATATAAAATAAACAGTTTCAATATTTATTTTTTTACCAAAATATGTTGGAACAATAGATTTTATTATTTTATTATATAAATGTATACAAACTCTATTCTCTATGTTATCAAAATTTAAATAGTAAATAAATAATTTATATATTCCAAAAATGAGTCTTTTTACAAGGCAATTTTTAAATGAATTCAAAAACAAAAACGAAAACAAAATTGAGACTTCAAAGCGAAATTCAATAATTCATATTTAGATGCATAATTGTACTTATGTGATAGGAATTATATTATCTATGCTGCAAAAGTAAATAAAGGCACAAATATGAAATAATTAGGTAGTTTTTCAAAAAACTATTTACCAAATAATTGTTTGACATTACTATTAATAATTATATATTTTAAAATATTATATGATGTAAAGCAATATTTGTTAAGATTTGTTAAGATAGATGTAAAGCAACAACAGTTTAACATTTCAAAAGTGCTCTTTCTAATTCTAATGACGCTTGACAATTTACTCTTCTGCATTTCAACTTGAAGTTTATAACTTGAATAAAAATCGTTATTTAATAGACAGTACTTACTCTCTCTGCGGATTTCTTAAGTGGATCATCCAACCAACGTGTATCCGCAGGAAATGGGAAAAAATCGTTAAATCAAGATGTCAGAGACACTACTTACTGGCTCTTATGTGTCATGAGCTCCAACGCAATTCTAAGTAAAAGATAATTGATTTTTAAATGTGCTGATGCTTCCATCTTATAAGGAAGTGTTCTCGTAGCAAGGAAGTCAAGGACTTTTAAGAAAAAAAAATATTAATTAAAACATCATATAAAGTTTATCTTCTATTCTAACGATGCGTTGAAAATGCGTCCTTCTTTAAGAATGGGTTTCTTAATTTCACATCTTAATTTGCATCATTAACATCATAATTTCACATCTTAATTTGCATCATTAACATCATAATTTCTTCATCATAATTTTACATCATAATTTCGGAAATAAATATTACATTTTTTAATATATTTGCATTGGCTTTAGCTGTTTTATAATTTTATGATTAACATCCCTTTTTGAAAGTTACAAGGCAGCTGTTTGAAAAAAGGAATCTTCATTAGAAGAGGATGGGACAATTCTTTGAATCCTGCTTTCAAAACATTTCCAGTACAAAACGTGGGAAGATGCTTAGTTTCTATATTATATTTTTCTATACTATATACTATATTTTTATATATTAGGCCAGGATACAGAATATATCCCTCGAACAGAAATCTATGCTCCTTAGTGTCAAAGCTAAAGCAACCACTAAGCCAACATGGACATTTATTCTGTGTTAAGATCATTGATTGATAATTGGAAATAAATTACTAACAATCTAAATATTTTACTTTTATAAAGGAAAATATAAAGCATGAAAGGAAAAGAAGAAGGAGGTGAATTAAATATGAATTAATTGTATGAAATTGCATGAAAATACTGATAATTATGTTAGTACATAATAGTATACATTATTACTATGATATATTCACGGTGTTTATTAGTATTCAGAATTGCAAGATAATGGAATATCCTATGTGACTATTTCTGCTTATAGTGCATAGATGTAATAATAAAAAACAAAACTTTGGGCAATATTTGGGTTTTAGATAGAATAATGTCTGCGGCTTTATCAAACTTTCTGCAAAGAATTTTAAAATCCCCATTTAGAGTTTAGTATCCTTCTTCTTGTGTCATATTTATCAAAGTAGAAAGAAAAAAAGATGATCTAAGGTAGCTAGAGCCTCAAGAACAATTTTCATTTGGTAAATTCCTTTAAAATTTACAACACACGATTACACTAGTAACAAGAATACTAACCATTCTTTTTCGTCCTTGGAAGTTTTCCATGGACACACTTAAGCATATAATATACATTTCGTTACTGCTTTCAGACCAAAAACATCCTTAATATTTTTGGGTTTTCCACTTTCAGCCAACGTATTTACTTTGGGAATCTTACTTTTTAGCACTCCTTGCATGTAGAATACCAGTAGAAAGTAGAGCACATTATCCATGCACATACAAAGCTGACAGGGATAAATGCATTCTGGTAAACGAAATCAAGGAAAAGTAGCAAAATGCAGAGAGGAAGAAGACCTCAAAATTTTTATGCGCATATATTTTAGGACGAGATTTTTCTTTTCCTTTTTCAGTTTCTTTTTATCTTTTTTCTTCCTTTTAGTTATTTAAAACAAATGTTATATCAGTAGTACCTTCCAGCATTGTATAGCTCTTTAAAATTTTGTAGCATAAATATATCATGGGGCAACAAAGCACTGTGCACTTATTAAATTTGCTCTGCTTTGTAACGTCCAAGTTTTTAGTATATTGATTACTTTCTTCCATTATCTTCATATATTATATTATCAGTTAAAAAAAAATTTTACTCGAAATTCAGAACATTGCACTAAAAACCTGAAAATTTATTTTGTTCTCATAAAAATTGTTATTGTGTATAAATAGATAATGCTTTCAAAATAAATGAAAAAGTTTTTTCACATTTATCTACGCTGAAATTAATATGAGAAATAGAGTAACAAATTTATGGAAAATGTTTTAATACTATTATAATATATGTTTACATTTATAAATATATAGTTTACTTAAGGATAATACAGGGGTTCCAAAAGTATTTGTCACAAAGTTGCTTTTGATGGATCATTGTTACAATAAACCCTGAGTCGTGATGTGAAAGTGAGTCCCAAAGGAATTAAACGTAGCTCTATCCACCTTATTTCATGTTATATAACTCTGAATTTCGTCTATAAGGCAGTTATGTATTTCAATATAAATTAAATATAAAGCTGTATGAAGCAGAATGCATTTGATTGTCACAAAAGCAACAAAATAAGTAATATCGCACAAAGGATTCCCTTGAACATATTCAATGTGCAACCTAATTTTTGTAGTCAGAATATGTTAACTGAAACAGCATTTGCAATCTATTAAAGATATTTAATATATTAAGAATATGACATTAATAAGCCTTTCGAGAGTGCATCGATTTTAACCATGGAAGTGTGAGGAAAATTCGTCTTTTCATTCTAAGTTTATTTGTAAAAATTGCTGTATCTTTGGAAACTGAGATTATGGGCATATATATTCAGTTTTATGTAAACTTATTACAAATACGGTTTCATTTGCAACAGCTTAAGGAAAAAATTTAGAATATTACGGGTTAGCTTGTATAGTAAATTCATCAGAGATAGTTAATTGGTTTATCATTAGTTTTTCAATTAAAGTCTCATATTAGTTCTAAAATTTATATCAGTTTTATATTGTCACGCTCAATCATCAAACATGTCATAGAAAAATAGTCTTCATACATGTTCTGCTACGAAAAATGACATTTCTAGAAACAAAATGCCGTTTTCAGTTTAGGGGTTCATATGAGTTATCAAACAACTCTCCGGTTTAGAGTGTGATAAAAATTATTTATTTTCAATCTGTTTCTTAAGTTGAGTGCACATTAAAGAATTTCACATTCTTTAGTGTGTTGCTGTTTATCGATTCTCTGGTAAATTGTTATCTTATTTTTATTTTTCTTTATTCACTTGTAAATTTTAAATTTTATTTCATTTTCATCCTGCCATATTAAATTATCTACCAGGGAATTATCAATATGATCCACCATATAAAGCTGCAAGTGCCATAATCTCGCTTTCAATTGAGTTTATTTTATATAACAAATAACAACTCTCCGATTGAGGCTGTAAAGATGCAATAATTTCTATCATTTAAATGTAGTACAAGTTCAATAAGCTGTAAACCAGGCGAAATCTTTAGGTGTCATTCATGTAGAATGATTTCTATAAAATGTATGAGATGGTACAATGCACTAGATCATATATTACCTTCAGCATCGGAGGAAAACAATTAGTTCGATTTCATTGGACAATAGTATTTCAGATCATATTTGTTTTAGTATTAATAATCGAATAATATTAATACACATTTAAGTATTAATAATGCTAATAATAGAATATATATCATATTTGTTTTAGTATTAATAATCGAATAATATTAATACACATTTAAGTATTAATAATGCTAATAATAGAATATATATATAATATAAAATCAATGAAAATGTGTTAGTATGTTTTGAGGGTTTATTAAATAGTTTATGACATATCAAAACCAATAAATGCACATCCCCAAGAAGATAAGGTATTTTTTATCATATGATAAAATCTCCAATTAGGAGATAGAAATGCTCCTATTACTATAATAGAAAAGTTTGAAGGATAAGTGTCATCCTTGGCATATGACTAAGGTTGAAAATTACGAAATCGATAACAGAATAAAGCTTTTGCTGCTCCAAAATGGCAGGTTAAACAAACTAAATGAAAAGAACCAGAATTAGAATAAAATTTGTTTAGAATGAAAAAGATTAAATGAAGGAATAGTTAAAAAATATATTATTAGTTATTATAATATATTTTAATAACTAATATTATATTTAATATAAAATTTGTAGCATTAATATTTCAGAACTTGATTATGTCTTTTGAAAATTAATTATTTCCTTTTTCTAAATAATATGAACGTCAAATACGAGTTTCTAAATATACAACGTTTCAAATTATACGAACATATTAAGAATAAAGTGGAAGTGCAAAATTATTATAACCTTTTAAAATTATTTGCAATTATTTATTTTATACATATAGCTATTTAGTTGATTTCAAAGTAAATTATGAAATATTTTTATGTAATAATTTGACTTCATTTTGATTAAATTTTGGATGAAAGATTAATATGTACAGGTAAAAAAAATATATATTTAAATTCTAACTTATATTCTTCAAAAGGCTTTTATATATGGATCATTTAAAATTTATAATAATTTTGGTTTTTAAATTTTAAATTTCTGAAAAATACTTAAAAAACTATACGATTCAAGAAATGAATTTTAAGTCTTTCTTTTTTAAATTTTTCCATTTCATAATATTTAGCTAAACGTACGGTTGAAAGCGATTATTTTGGCAGAAAATATTATTCACTGTTCAAAAAATTAAAGCTACTATTATAAAATTAAAGTCAGCAGTATCCATATTTATTGCTATTGAACACTGAAATTCAGAAAAAATCAGAACTTGTATCCAATATTTCTGATGGAAAGAAGGAAAATATCATTCCATATAAAATGGCATTACTGACACCAATAAACAATATTTTCAAAATTCAAGAAATTAACTATAGATTGCGATTTTCAGCCAACGCTTTTAGCAATGAACAGTATTTGATTTGACAATATTTTTTGCAGTATGGCTTCAAGTTATGTCATGGGTAAATTAGAAATAAAGTAAATATTCCTCTTTTTTTCTATCCTGCCACCATTTCCCATTAATAAAGAGAGGATAGCAGATAAGATTATGGCGTTGATATACAATAATACGAATCGAGATTTATTACCGATTCATAATAACCCTCTAAAACACAACACGAAATATCAGAGGTCTGTAAAAGTGGTTTTTGGAATTGTAAGTTCAGATAGAATGCCACAAATTTTTCGGTTGTTGTGACTTATGGCACTTTAGAAGCCCGCAGACAGTTATCTATCAGCGGTTTTTACGAAGTGAGCGTCTCTTGCTTTTTCAGTAGCGACAACTAGGGCCAAGAGGACGGCTTAGTTACTTCACTTGCACAACCCCTAGGGGGAGGGCGGTGCACATTCACACACCTCACAGATAGAACACAGAAGAAGAACAACTATGTCCTAATTGGGACACAAACACGGGAAGCCCAAATCACGGGAAAGACGCGCTGCCCCTATATCAGGACGCCAACACAGTTTTTTTTTTTTGAAAATCATGATCAAACAAATATATACAGTGGTGGCCAAAAGTGTGGACATTTTTTGAAAGTTTCATGTTTTTCAACGTTGCGTGCTTGTAGAATATATTAATTTTCACTTAAATACAAATGTTTATATATCAAATTGAAGGTAATTTAATGTAGAATTTAATAACAAAAACAGTATTGCAATATCTGTATTACAAACAAGTTACGCTCATTTTAGTAAGATCTATCTTAGATTTGCATTTTTTTAAAGTGATACTTACACAATCAATACTTAGTAGGATAACCCTTATTTTTTAAGACAGCTTCACAGCGTCTTTTTATCGAGTGAACGAGTGTTTGGAGTTCATCTTTCGTAATCAAATGATGACAAGAATCAATTATAGATTCAATAAGTTGTCTTTTATTGGATGGACATTTTTTTCGTACAAGAATTTTCAAACATCGACACAAATTTTCAATTGGATTGAGATCAGGGCTGTTTCCTGGCCATGGTATACATCTATGCCTTTATTTTGAAACCATGCATTGCATACTTTTGATGTGTGGCATGAATCTGGATCCTGCTGAAAAATAAATGGTGCTTTGTTGGGAAAGAAATCCCTGATGGAAGGTATCAATTTTGGTTCCAGGACAATTTCGATGTATTTTAGCTATTCAGGATGCCATAAATAACTTGAATTTGGTCCACACCATCTGTAGACATACATGCCAAAATCATGGCATTTGTTGTTGTTTTTATAGTTGCTTCAATGCAATCAGGATGAAGCGCTTCACCTACTCTACATCTCACGTATTTTCTACCATCACTACCAAAGAGCCATATTTTAGTCTCATCGCTCCAGATTACTTGCTTCCATTGATTTTCTGATCATTTAATGTGTTCTTTTGCCCACTTAACTCGTTTTCGAGTTGCTTTTGATTTAAATATGGTTTTTTCCTTGGAATTCTAGCTTGTAGTCCAAATCCTGATAACCTTCTTCTTTTTGTTCTTGAACTTACTGCAATATAGCTGCATTCATTTCACATCTAATGGCATCTGATGAAATTTTTCTATCTGGAAGGCGTAGCCGTTTAATTTTTCTATCGGCAGTAGCAGTAGGGCATTTTTTTCTGCCTGATTTGGCCTTATTTTCCACTGATTTCGTTTTTTCATAAAGTAAACAGAACTTTCGTACACCAGAACAAGTCACTGAACCACTAACTTGTCTTGCAATTTCAGCATAAGTGAGGCCATTTTGTCTCAATATGACAATTCGGCTTCTTTTTATAGATGTCTAATCAGTTCTTCTTGTTGGTGCTGTTTGTTTAAAATTAGTTTAATTAAAAAAAGGACTTAAAAAATTCAAAAACAGCAATACTCTATTTAATTGTACTAGTATGCATAATTCCGTAAAGTATTTCCACAACAATAACTCTTTTTACCATCCAAATAACCTAAATTATTGTTACAGACATTTGATGGGTCCTCAGAACAGTGTTTGTGATTGGCTAGTACGCTTTTATTACAAAACACGTCATTATTCAAAACGATTTGTGTTTGTTTGTTCTGCTAAAATGAGCGTAACTTTTTTTTAATACAAATATTTTAATACTGTTTTTGTTATTAAATTTTACATTGAATTACCTTCAATTTGATCTTCAATATCTAAACATTTGTATTTAAGTGAAAATTAATATATTCTACAAGCACGCAAACTTGAAAAATAGGAAACTTTCAAAAATTGTCCACATTTTTGGCCACCACTGTATATATATATATATATTTCAATTGATAACTACTCTACAAATTTTTTGGGGGTGGAAGTTGACAACAATCTTCTTAAGAAATGCATAGTTTTTATATTTCGCTTTCCTAAAAGGAGTATCAACATTATCAGAACATTATCTGAATCAGCCGTTAGTTTCAGAGTTAGTAAAATTTTTATCTATTATTTAAATTTCTTTCCGTTTCACAGTTCTTGCAAAGAAATAAAGTCATAGTACAAACTGCACTGAAAAACACACATTGAAATCATTTTATTTACTATAATTTATTCACAGAAAAGTCAAATACATTTTTACTAAATAATAATTTTGAAATCCTTAAAAAATATTTAATATCAAACATAATTAAGAATTCTTAAAGATAAGCCCATGTTATTAATGTGGCGCGAATATTTTTTATACAAATTAGTAATTTTAATGAGTCTTTCAATATTAATTATTAAAATAAAATGCTTTATTCATTTTGTTTTGTTCAAACACATTAAAAAAAAACAAAGTCCTAATAGTTAAAAAAATTACAAATATAATTTCCAATAGGCTTCATTTCCTGTTTTAAAGGAAAGAAAATAAATGTTTTATATCCTTATCTCAAATAATTAATGAATGAGAAATTGTGTGTATGTATATATTTTCAGGCCTAATGAACAAATATATTGACATTATACATTTTAGACTCAAGTAGAAACTATTTTGTAACAACAAAAAAAATGTCAAAGAAGGTTTTGTATGATTTTCTTTCATTGCTCTGAACATTATTAACAGCAAAAGTGAAAGATTTCGATGTGTAAATAAAAAAAGAGTACTCTTCTATCATTAAATAAATAATATTAGTTGGAAAATATACTAAATAAATTGAGTACGCGTGCATCCTGGCAGTATATTTATACTTAATCATTTATTTGTTTGCATTTAAAAATAAATTATGTTTTGAAATACTATAATATAGAATAAAAATGGCAATTTGTCATAAAGCACATGTTAATAATGTTACAATTTCTTAAGAGGAAGAATTATAACCAAAACTGAAAGTAAGTTTTTTTTTATGGACAATGTTATATGACTAAGAATTAAAAATACATTTCAAAAATAATCTATTTAATTCTGTAGTAATATAACTAAAATCATTATAATTGCAAGAGAACAAACACATTTTTAATGGAACAAATATCAATATTTCTTTTAGACTTGATAAAATGCGGTCTCTGCATTGAAAAATATATTAAGAAAAAACTAAGTGAAATAAATAATTTTGTTTAAAATATACATATCAGTCCACCTAAAAACAGCTATTTATATAAATTTAAATTTCTAAATGAATAGTCTCCCTCCAGCAACCTTTATATTACAAAGTGTTATATTATTCTAAATATTTAAAACTAGCATTCAAATGCAGAACTTTTATCACTGTTAAAACCAGAAACAGTTTTGGTAATTGAAGAAATAATTTTCTATTGATTATAATATTTTCGAGTTACTGCTGTATTAAAAATGCGTAGAAAGTATTTGATTAATATGTAAAATAATTAAACAGAAATTTTTAATTGCAAATGATAAAAGAACTATACAAATATGGAGTACAATTTACATTAAAAGAAATATTGGATTGGATTTTTTTATTTTTTTTAAAAAAAATTTCGTTTTTTAATTTGTTTAGTGAATTTTTTGATAAATAAAAAAAAAATATTTGCGTCTTGAACAATGAACGATATTTGAATAATATTTTCTTTTATAAAATTTTTAACTATTTAAAAGGCTGATAAATATAAGTTCCTTAAAACATATTAATAAAAAATTACAAAAAAAGGAAAACAAATTTAGAATAATATCATACAAATTGAGAACCAATAAACTATAATATAATATACTAAATTGCAAATTTTTGAGAGAAACATTTAGGATGAAAGAACATTATATCTGAATTATGGCCAATAGCATAGACAATATAGAATATTAGATTAGATTATAGAATATTATATAAATAATAAAAAAAAATTACATACTAAGTTTAAGAAGCAATACAATCCTCAATAATTCATTATTCAAGTAATAAACTATGCATGAATTCATTCGAGCAATAAACACAGCATGCATTCTATTGAGTTTATTTGAGTGAGCACAGAAAAATCCTCACCTGATTTTTCTTGAAACCTTTTGTTCATTGTTTTAATATGTTCATTTCAACACATTAAAACAATGAACAAATGGTACGCTATTGCAATGATAATCATGGAACCATGGTAATCATAGTAGCAATGGAAATGATATATATTTAAATGGTTCAATGAAGAATGGTAATCATGGTATACTATTCCATATTTTCCATTCTTCTAACAATATTCATAATTTGTATGACAACTGGATATCTGTCTTGGAAGAACATAAACATTGGTACAGGAATAGAATCCTGGATTAATCATAGTCGAAAACAAAATGTGATGTAACTACCTAAATAGGAAAAACGAGAAATTAAGTGAAAATAGTTTGGAAGTATTAACTAAAGACTTTCCAAAGAACAAAAATGATATTCCAATAGTCCAAATAGTCCCATGATAGTCCAAAAATAAATATTTCGTCTCTTCACCACTAGGTTGCAATTGTAAACTTTAAATAAAAGGGTAAACCAACGGATTCCATATCTGTCCCTCTATCTCACTTTTGCATTGTTTTTATTTCTACTAAGCCAGAATATTTTATATAAAATCCTTAGCGGTTTGAGATTGTTGAACATTTTAGATGTAAGCCTCTGAAATAGATTTGCATTAAAATGTATTACAAATATGCATACATATTTATACCTACACGTGAAAATAGATTTCTGTGATCTTCTTTTTTCAAACCAAGTTTTATGAAATTTATTAAAATCTAGCTTCTAGCAAAGAAGTTTTTGAAAAGACATATACATTTTAGAATAATATATTCATATCTTATCTATGTGGATATATATAAATATTAATAGAACTGTACGAAAATATGTTTTCTAAATTTCATAATCTTCTCCAAAAAAATTCTGAATCCTTCTACTACAAATAACTTCCAATATATGATTCAAAGAACGTTTCAAAAATCTTTGGATATAAAAGAGGATATATTCAATTTATACAAATATCTTCAGTAATAAAATTTATTTCGAAAATTTTGAATAATAATAATAAATTAAATATTTTTAGAGTTTGATTATGCTCGGGATAT
The DNA here is from genome assembly GCA_026543865.1 of Argiope aurantia. NCBI lineage: Eukaryota > Metazoa > Arthropoda > Arachnida > Araneae > Araneidae > Argiope > Argiope aurantia. The sequence continues at coordinate 80,354 of JAPMOR010104650.1, forward strand.
GTTTCTGTGTTTTGTTCACATGTTTGATGTACCAAAATGGATATTCTCATTCATAAAACTGATAAATCTAACGGTTCGAGATAAATTATTTTAAAAATATGTGCTATCAATAATATATTTATTCCTTAATTATAAATGATAGGCCATTTGATTATTTTTGGGTTAGAATTCCAAATGCAGTCTTGATAAATCTAAAATCTAAAATAAATTACTTAAGAATAAATTAGGTTCTTTGGCAAACATTACTAATCACACACACAAAAAAAATTCTAATTTTCAAAAATATTAACATTTTCTAGTAAGCTTTTTATCTAGTGCAATAAAAGAGTCTTTAATCTAAAATGTTTTTTTTCAAGCTAATGCTATTCAATTAGTACACTAAAAAATGCCTATGTCTATCTCTATAAAACAACAATATGCCTAAAAACATTGTTTCCACTCAGTGATAATGAAGTCTGTTTAATGATGATAAGTTTCCACTTAATCAAGATAATGAAGTCTGATGAAGGTGACAACGTGGATTTATTCTTATAAGGGACTTTTAAAGATCAAATGTTTGTGCGATCAACGTAATCGAAGCCATCACATTGATTTGATATTTAAAGTTTCGTTGATGTGATATTTTCATAGATTTTGATAGATTTCATAGATATTGTATGTGATATTTTCATAGATGTAGTTAAAATAGTTAAATTTACGAAATGTTAATCGTGAGAGTATAATTTATATAAAGAAGGTATACTCAAGTAATCTCAAACATTAGCAAAAATTTAAAAAAAAAATCAAGTCATGCCTTTTTTATTATTTGCAAGAATATTTTAAGACAGATTGTCATTGCTAAAATTAGAAATTTCTACTGTGATGTGTTACCGATTTACAAAAACCAAATTTTTTAATCATCTACATAATATTAGCACGATAAGAGCTGCATTGATTGTTCATATATCGCCAGTGAAACTAATATTGTTTTCTTAGAAATTTTGCCAATTTTTTCTCCATTCACTTATTTGTTTATTTATTTATTCTTTGCAAACGGATGAACAAGCAGTGCTAACAAATATATTTTTATGGGAGAAAAACAACCACCAGTAGATCTTTTTTTTTTCCTATCGCTAACAAATTGTGATATAAAATGACTCAATACAGATATATCCTTCATATTTATAAAAACATGAATTGAGTAGAAAAAAGTATAGATATGAATGAGTAACAGTATTTGAGTATGAAATGAGTAACAGTATTTGGCTTGGCTACTCAGAAGCATCATTTTCCGTTTACTCCTATGAGAAATCTACATACATACAGCAGTACACAGGGAGTACATACTAGATTATATATATTGTAAGTATGATTTGACGCATATATGTATACCTAACAAATAAAAAAACATTAATTGAATCATTAAAAATATTTCAAAAAGCCCGTAATATATTATATACTTCCTACTTCGCATGTGCATCCCTCAAACCTATTTTTAATATAATACTTCATTATTTGACAATCAAAATACTAGCTTTTTTTATCTGAGAAAAAAATATAAATTAATGTTATTATATTATTATATAAAACGTCTATATTATTAGAGTATCGATATTATTACATAAATAAAAATCATG
>JAPMOR010104650.1:81979-96811 GCA_026543865.1 Argiope aurantia
GTCTATATTATTAGAGTATCGATATTATTACATAAATAAAAATCATGAACTTCAGTATTAAGTAGCTTACCATCTATTCGTATATTGTATTTACTGAAATCAAATTAAAAATCAATTTTCCGTTTCATTATAATTACTTTATTAAAATGGGAGTAAAATTATTTTTAATTTAGTATACATTTATTTTCATTTATTGCAAGGTAAATAAATAAGTAAAATAACTAAACTATATAAAAATATTTATTTTCTAAATAAAATTTGTTTTTAAAAGGGAAAAGCGTTCTATCTGCTGAGTCCGTAACAATTTTCTCATATATCGTGGTCAAAATAATCTGGCAGTATATGTCTTTAGAATACACCTGAAATACGTTCTCAAGCGAGCAAAAGGTGCTAAAATAAGTGATGCCAAATATATACCAGTAATCAATAAATGACCATTAGAAAGCAAATGGAGTGCAACGTGTTACGAATACTATTAAAATCCAACTATTTTCTGAAATAAATTAACATTTTACAACATTTGTGTTAAGATTATCTTGGTAATCTGTTGTTATTGATATATTCTATTATCAAAGGATTGAAAAGATTGCTTGAATAAAAATTCGAAAAATACCTTTTTAGTATATAATTCAACACTTTAAGAAATCAATTAATCTGTAGAACAACTCTGTATACAGCTTTTGACCTTTGATGATTACATAAAATCTTCCTATGTAATTATAAAACAAATATTTGATAAATTAATGTCTTAAATTTCTGAGAACTATATGTCACATATTTTATTTCTTCTTGGTGAATGTTGAGGAATTACTTAAGCTTTCAACAATCGAAAAAAAAAATTATAATCAATACTTTATTTTTTTCAAAACTAAGTCTCAAGTTACATTCTACCCTCAATCTGAAGAAACCGATTTTTAAATTAGAAATGCATTTGTATTGAATTGCATAAAAAAAATAAAAGAATAAGATAAAAAAAAATGTAATCTTACACTTGAAAATTTTCTTTCGTGAAAAAAAAAATCTAACTAGAAGCCCATAGAACATCACTTAATAGAATGAAGGAGGACACGAGAATTTAATCAAGAAGGTGGATTAGTTCTCGGAATAGAAAATCTTTTGGCAAGAGAAAAGGGAGGTTGGAGAATAACTGAGTACCGCCTTATTGCGGTTTCTCCGTCCGTTACAGAGAGAATTTGATCCGCAACTCTTGATTAAGTAGCTAAGTGAGCGAAGATTTTCTTTTACAGTTTTAACTCCCCCAAAAATGGGGGAGCTGTAATTGAAGACGGGTCGCATCTCTAAAAAGACGTCCAATAAAAATCTAAAAGGGGAATTTTTGGAATTAAGTTTTCTTGTTTACTCTTCTAACACTATAACGCGCGAATAACTGACAAAAGTGATTTCTAATTAAGTGATAACATCAGGATATTACTTAAAAGATTACCCACTACTTATTTTAATCATCGCTGTGTCTTAAGAAGTAACTTTTGATATCCCATCATACAGCCGTCTAATATTCACATGCTTATTTACTTACAGCTCAGAAACAGAGTTCCATTAGTGTATTAATCTGTTAAAAATATATTTGTTTCTGAATTAATTTTATCGTCTTCCGTACCATGATTATTCAAAAATATTCCTCTGTAATTGTAGATATTTTGAAGATTTTTTTTTTTGTTCAGAAATCGAAAATTTAATAAAGCATTAAATCCTTTATTGATTAGTCTATTTAGTAATTCACGTGGTATGAGTAGACTTCAGTTATTAGTTTTGAAATTCATATTCTTCATAAAGTTAGAAATTTGAAATTTTATTCTGTATTCGATGGAAATTAAAGTAATTATATCTTTTGTGTTAATAAACTTTAAGGGTACTCGCTAAGTTAATTCATCAGAACTAAAACTTATGACACATTTGTACCAATATCTGTATCTAATTACCTAAGTATCTAATTACTTAATAACTTTAATTCAAAGATTAGCTAATATTTATTTTCATTACATTTATTTCTTCCACTGCAGCGGACTTCTTCCAACTTAAGCAGCGAAGAAATTTTGCACTTTCTCTTTACTTCTCACTCTTAAGAACGTTATCAACTCTGTTATTATCTGTTATTTAAATGTGTTATTGGCTATTATTATCTGCTATTTGAATTGTAGCAGACTTTCTTTGTCAACTAAATTTGCTGTAAAATGGTGTGAAAAGAATTACTTATTTTAAGAATAGTAGAAGACTTAGATAACTATAAAAGAATTATTTTTATTCCTTTATTACTATGTAAGTTTTCCGCTATTAATACAGTCATATTCACAACAGGAAGTCATTTAAAATAATTAATTTATTTACACACTTCATTTTATTACCATTATTATTATAGACATAGCGGCTTGTAAATGTTTAAAACGTATTGACTTAATTAAATAATGTATACAGATTTCATAATATATTATTCATTATTGTTTCATTCAAAAGAACTATATTTTATTATTTATGATTATATTTTAGGATTGTCATCGCATAATATTATAGATTATCTTTAAATATTTTTAATACGTATTCTAATAAAACAATGAAATTCTCACATACTTTACATATTCCTTTTGTAATTTCTTCGAATTAACTTGGAAAATAGGTTTTTTTTAATATGCGTGTTTTTGTTATTATTTTTCTCTTACGGTTTCGCAATGTTTAAGGTATACGAAAACGTTCGAAGCACTTTTTTAGAAAAACATGGTGCAGGCATACTTTAAACATATTTCAAGATTTAACAACATTCAAAATTAGTAATAGGATATCAAAATTTGAAATACATATTAAAACTTTTTGAAAATTGGCATTTTATAGCATAAATTTAAGCAAATTCTTCAAAAACTTCAAATTTGCTACATCAAAAACTATTACTCTTATCCACACAGACTTATACTAAAATAAACTACATAGTTTCCTCTAGGGAATGAACTACAATCATATGATTATAATAATAAATAAAAATCTTAGAACCAATCGAAGATTTATAATAAAATTTTTAGTCAATTTATGACGTTATTATTCAAACAATAAATTATAAATTAAAAACTATTCACCCAATCCGAATTCTTTTAGTTCATTCCTTAGAAAATAGTATAAAGAAAAAGTGTACTAAATTTCATAGTAATGTGTTAATTATATTTTGAGTTATTTGATTTGGTGTGAGCAAAAAATAAGTAAAAATCAGTTTTGAGAAAAATACATTTAAAGTTTACAATAACATGTTTTTATAATAAGTTATGAGTGTACATACTTAAAATTCATCACATTTATAAGTTACACCTTCTTCCTTCTCAGCTTTTAACAACTTTCCTTTTTTAATCATTTTTTTTCTGGCAGTTTTTGCCTTTGGCAGTGAATGCCGTCTAGATTCAGTTATTATGTCTTTGTCGAGCTCAGAAAATGCTCTAACTGCATTTTTACTAGGATGCTCTCCAACAGCCTTAAGGATATTCAGTTATCCCATAAAACCTTTGTTAAAATGTATTACTGATATAAATGCCCCTAATCTGAGGGTCTGGATCTCAACAAAAACATCTTTGGGTCAGAATTTCCACAAAACACCATTGATGCTCTCATTGGCATTTTGTGTTTTCCCGTGTAAACATTTTTCTAACAGTTTTTTATCACATAGTTTCATGTATTCTTTTTTCCCAATATTCAAAATATTTTGGGGTAGTCCCTTTGACTTTTCGGTGTAATTTAATCCATTATAGTGCGCTCTCTGAAATTTGCCCCAGCTGTTGGGTCCAGTTGGGCATTGGCCATGCATAGGCTGTTTCGCACTTGAGAAGCAATGAAAAATGGATGCAATCACTGCACTTTGAATTTCTTGCAAATTGTTTGCATTAATACGTATTGATATACCATAGTAATTTTGCAGTTTGTCAATAAATACATCAGTCAGTTTCCCCTTACCTAAAAGACCTTTATGTGTCATTTTGAATTTTCTAAGTCTTGAACTGACTCGTTTTTGAATATGACCAATGCATTCATACTTTTTAACACTGTTTTTACTATATATATCTTTTATTGCATCATATCCTTTCGAATCACCATCGCCATAAAAGCCAACATAATGTTCGTCATCTGATCACAGTTCAAAATTACGAGGTCCGTCCCAAAATAGCCCAAGTGTTGCTTCAAACGGGACGTTAATATAACTAAGCTAAGCCTAAGCCAACATAATGTAGATTTCTCATTTGGGTCGATCTTTCAAAAATGAGGTACACACCTACTGGCTTCATGGAACCTGATGATCCAATATGTTTTGCACATTTTAGGGAGTTATATTCATCATCTGTTGTTCTCCACAACCTGCACACTTTAGACATCACTTGAATGTCCAACACCTTTCCAGAATCAACAGATATGATTGACACACAACCATTTAAAGAAGTGTGCCCTCGACGTTGCCAAGTTCCCTCGACTGACACACCACACTCAACAATTTCATCTGGATTTTTATTTTTTCTTATTTCAGAAGCATCCTCATTCATGGCTTTACTTGAAACATCAGCAGCAGCACACTCTAATTTCTTTTCAAGATATCTGAAACAAGTTTTGGATGGAGCAAATATACTCATAGCTGAGCACAATTTTTTTGCTACAGAATGTCCTCGCCCTATGAGTCTCAAACCAAAAACAAAAGCTGTATTTATGTTATGCATTTTGTTCACTTTCTCAGATGAGCAAAAAGATACTATAAAATCACAATTCTGACATTTTATACACATATTTGCAGCTAACCCAAACACAGACTCTTTAACAAGGCTTACACCATTTGTGAAACACTCAGGGAAACATAAACATGATATAATATCAGATAGAATATCCGGATTGAAAATCACATTTCCCTGTTTATTACCAGAAATTGAAGCGCCATTCGAATTATCTACCGTAGACAAAACACTCTGAAGCTTTACTTCGCTCAATGTTTGGATAGCTTGATCAGCTATTTTGTTGCTCTTCTTATCAGCACTATTTGTAAATCGATTTCCATTAAATTTACGCTTACGAGAAGAGATTCGGTTCTTATTACTTCCCATAACTACAAATTATTCAAAGATAATAAACTATATGAAAAGAACACAAGTTTTTAAATATATATATTGTAAATGCAGGCAGTGATAGCAAGTAAACAATAAATTGTTGCCACATTTTGTAAGTAATTCCGTTTTGCCACACAATTTCCAAAAGTGTCATTAGTTTCATTACTTCATTAAAAGTTTATTAAAACTATATTTAAAATGAAAATTATGTTTATACAAATTTTTGACATGTTTCTGTCCCTTTAAATCGGTACTTCCGGTTATTTAAATGTTCACTTCCGGTTTACCGAACCGATCATTACGAAAATATTAATATCTTGACTTCTATTTAACGTAGGGACAAACGTAAACCTGTTTTGGATAGCTTAAAAACTGGTCTATCCAATAATAGGATTTTTAAAAAATATCGATTTTTAAAAGATGTCATTTTTTGAGAAAATTGACCTTTTCAACGTGTTCGGATACCTTATGCAAGATAGATATAAAGATACAGATATAGATAGATAGGTGTAGATAAATAATTATATATATAAAGATATATATATATATATATATATATATATATATATAAAAGATAAGTCCTGTTGAATCTTCGAATGTTTATGCAAAATTAATTAATTTTTTCAATTTGATATGAATTAAATTATACATTTCCAGAATAAATTTCAAAGAATTTAAATGGTTATTTTTGTATTTATAAAGTGTTTGTCCTTTGTTTGTCCCAAAATTTTTTAAATGACAAATTTCTCAAAGCCGATAAAACAATTTTATCTCTACCACTATTAAAGCACATCTCAAAGATATAAAATAATAATATCTAATGTCAAAGCCTTACTGCATATAATTTTAACATTTCATAACGTAACATTTAAATGCATAATTGCATAGATCTCAAAAAGGCTATGTAATGAACAGCATGGAAACTAGTTTCCACGAATAATGAGACATTTATGAAACTAACATTTTACACTGAAAAATTATGAAATTCTTTTGGTTAAATGATGCTTAAATCGTTTAAGAATATCGATCTTTGAAAGTGGATGTATACGAAAATTAGTTCACTACCAGAAAATGTTATTTAGGATGGAATAATTATTTAGTAAAATGTATTGTAACAAAATTTCCTGTAAGTTTAGTCAAAATGCTTAGTTCAATATCATCTTCAATAGTTGCTTCATTTTACATACCTAAGCCCATTTAAGATTTTAAAGAATTTCAGCCTGTTAGCTAAATAGTGTTACCAGTTTCAAATTAGATTTATGTGGCGAATTACTAAAGATTTAGCTGTTATTAAACTATCTGTCTATCGTACAAGAAAGTATTTACAAATTCACCGTAACGCACTTAAAACTTTTCATCCTTTAAAATAAATATATTTATGATATTTAAATAAAGATGGCATTATATATTTCAAATATCGTTTTCGTAGTAATTGAAATAATTCCTTAATAATTTTAAGAATTATGAAGGAAGCTATAAATTTATAACGTATTTCTCATGTAAGAAAGCATGTTAAATTTAAATGTATTCAGTTCTATATAAGGCTTAGAAATGAAAAGAAAGTCATGTTTGACAGTTTTAATTTGTTGAATTCATCTCCATAAAAGCAGATAAATTTAGACACTGAGATAAATGAAAATATTTCTAGTTTCCCCAGAATGAGATTCTAAATTATGTGTTCAATTATTCCCGCTTTGATTCTTAAAAGCAAACATAATTCCTGAAACAATTCACTAAATTTCTTTTCATAATCTTTCTCCAACAACAACACATTGTTTGATAATGCTCTGCAGATCTCAAATATTCAAGGAGAGAAAAAAGAATTAAAATTTGTGGAAGATGAAAACGCTCTATTCGAAATATTGCACGCCGTACGTGAGTGTCCACATACTTCGAAACAAAGTGAGGAACCGAACAAAAGACATATTCAAATCTGGAGCGAAGCAGCAGAAACATCTAAAATTAAATTCGAAAAGTCAAATCAAAATCGTGTCACGTGATAAATTCATTTTATCTCACACAAAAGCAAAATTCCATTTTTTTTTCCTTTTTTCCATGTTATTTATTTTAACTCAACACGCAGATGGTATTCTCAAAGGAATTCCATCAAGAGGGGGAGAAAATTTCTAGAAATAAATACTGAAAGAAAGAAGAAAAAAATGAATGATAACGTTTCAACTTGAACTTTTCTTTCTGTAATGAATCTAAATATTCTTTTAAGGCTTTTGTTTTGCGTGCATTTCGGAAGTTGAAGAATGTGCTTTGTGATTTATACCTACAATGCATATCATCAAAGAAAATGAATATTTATTACAAGATTTACTTTTCTAGAAAAGTCGCCTTATGTGTATCTATACATTTATAAAATTCCATTGCTGTAGAAAATGAATTTTGATCTGTTCGAGAAATGTAAGGTAAAAATATTACGTTTTAGATAAGAAAAAGTAAAAACAATTTAAAATATTTTATTCGACTAACCTAGATTCTACTTCAGCATTCAGCAGCGAAATTTAAATGGATAAGATAAAACATTTTTTGTTGAATACAATTACTTTTATTTTCTTACGTAAACTGGAGTATCAACTTAGAATTTATTTTCTTGAATACTTTACTTTGTAAAATAAGCAAAGGAACATTTTAATGTTAAGGAATATTTCAACTTCGAGAAATCAGCTTCGATTTTCCGATAAAATATCATTGAAATAACTATGTTAACAAGAAATAGTAATTTGTTAATCAAATATGAATAGTTATTCATACTTAGATGTAGAATAAATATTCGTTGTTTGAAATTTAATAAAATGAAGATAATTTATGTTGATTTCAAAAATGTAGATAATAAAGGATTTGATATCTAATCCAAATTTTATTTTGAAACAAATTATATAATATTTATGTAAATGGTAAAATTCTTGAATATAGTAAAAATTGTGTCAAGAATTATATTCATATAAACGAAATATCAAATAATTTGAAATATATCATGTTATTGATTATTTGTTAAGTTCTTTACCTTCAGTTTAACGATGTTGGTACAATTTTATGAAGAATGACTTATGCTAAAAAAATTTCTGATAAACTTGGGGAAGAAATATCGATATTTATAATATTTCAGTTAATGAGAAATTTTAGTCATTTGAATATCAATTATTAAAATATAACGCTTCTATACCTAATGATGTGCAGTTTAACATTAAATTGTATGAATGGGTTCAGAAATTATTATGGAAATTTTAGCGAAGATATAATCTTGTTAGAACTCCACAATTATTGTAATTTAAATCAGGCTACTATATTATTCTCAGAATGCTTAACTTGCATTAATTTAATTATCAAGTTAATATCTGTCAAAATTACTTAGTCGTAGTGTAAAAAATGCCAAAAAATTAAACTGTATAGTACAATGAATAGAATACGGACAATAAATTCTGAGAATGCTGTAATGTTCTATTCAGCATTCATTTTATTAATTAATTGCTGGTTGATTATTTTTATTTAGCCTTTCTTAGAGTTTCGTCTACCGATTTAAACAGAACGTTTTTCAGTTTGAATATTTGATTGCCTCATTTAATTTTAAAATGCAAATGATACTGAAATAATGTTCCAAATATAAAATGTAATTTACTGCAATTAATACAATTATTCTTCTGCCTTAAACATTGTTATATCATAATGTATAATCAGAATTAAAATTAAAATTTTTCAGCAATATTTTAGATTTCCAAGATTTATTTAAAAAATATGACATCATTTGCACTAATTAATGTAAGAAAATAGGAAAATTATAATTTTGATGTAATTAGAAAATTAGATGGTTTCCCTTAGAACAGCAATAAGAAATAAACTTTAAAAATTTTCTTTTGTAATATAATCATTAAATTCTACAATCATTCTGGGGCGAGGATATTTTACGTTTAAAAATTAAAATGGCAATTAGCAGTAAGCAACAATATTTCCATTAATCATGTAAAAACTGCAGTAATGGGCTTTCATTTGTCTCATCTCAAAAATGCAATACCTTTGCCTAGTTATTAGTATTCAGATCATACGAACATATATGTAGCAATATGAAACTTATTAAATATACGTATATACATAAATACATTAAATAGAAATTTGATAAATAAAATTTTAATCTTGCAGAACACGGTATGCCATATATGGAAGGCCAGAAATTAAATCAGAAGAGCTGTTCTCCTTCTTTCATATTACTAAATTTTACGGAAGCAGTTATTTCGGAACTAGGGATCTTATGATGTAATAAAGATCAGAAGATTTGATCAGCTGCGGAAGAGGAAGTTGCTCCATCTAGATCTGGTCAAGAAATATCCCAAATGATTGCAGATCCATTATTGCTATCGAGATTCTATACTTGATTCAACCTGTCATTTGCAGCATATGGCTGGGATCAATCCGCTACGCTAATGAAGAGGGATTCCTTTGTTATTTGTATGAGATAAAATAAAATATCTTTTATCATCATGGATTAGTCAAAATAGTATAATTAATAAAACTTTAATATTTCGTTTATGATTATAATTAACGAACTATGGAATTAAGAAAAAGCTAAATTTATTTAAATCAAAAATTGATTGAATATTAATGAAAAATAGTACGAATATTGATTATGTAATTTTGATAGAAAAGATTAGTTATGTAATTTTGATAAAAAAGATTAGTTATATAATTTTTCAACATGAAAATAAACTGATTAAAATGTAATATTAAATATTTTATATTTTATGGAAATGTTTATTTAGTTTAATGTTTTTGCAAGGAAATACACTTAATAACATTGAATAGGGAAGCATTCGGATATATTTTAAGAGTATCATAAGTTAAGATAGCATTTAAATGAATCAGTTTACTCTGATTACAGTACTTTTTATTTAAAAAGTAATTTTCAAAGTTTTCGAATGCAATATTTATAATTTTCATTTTATTCTCCTTCTTAATACATTTCGAATGTCATATCAGAAAATAATTAAGAAATAAATGCAATTTTTGCTTATATACTGTTTACTTAAATATAAGAATACATTTCAAATTCATTAATTAAATAATTAATGAAACACAAAATTGAAAGATGTTTAATATTTAAAATAATTCCGAATCTTCAATTTCTTTATCTTTAACTAACATTAATAACGAGAAATTATATAACCAGTTAAAATTAACTAGCGTTAATTTTTTTGGTTTCTTACGTTATCATATTCAATAACTTAATTTTTTTTTCTTTTCTGTAATTTAAGCAACTTAAATAAAAGCAAGCAATGAATTCAGATATGAAAAACTGAGTAAACATTAGATAAAGATTAAGGAAACAAATTTTTATCAAGAGAAATTAATAATATGCTTCAATTTTGGAATATTTTAGATGCTTTAATATTTTATAGATTAAATTTAAAAAATTAAATTGAAAAATTGGTTGAAAAAGTTACCCATTTGTTGCCGAATTTCTCAAGTAATTAAAATAAAAAATAATTTCCTAATGCAAAGCTAATCTTCAATAAATCTACTAATTCATAAAAATAATAGACTTGCTTATATATTTTTTTCTTTTTTCAAATGCGGTTACATAATAATCAGAAGGACATTTGATGATTTTTTTAGAGTTTGATTTGCGATTGATTAGTTTGATGTTGATTAATTAGAAAAAATATAATTTTTTCTTAATTTCAAAACGAATACCCGTTTGTGTAAGCAATAAAAAAATTCGTACTATTCACTTATGTACCATAAAAAATCCTTAATTGACATGCAAATACAAAATCAGTATTTCGTAATTCCTAATTAATATAATTCATCCTGCTCAGCATTCCTTTAAATTTATTTCCATTTTAATGGGCAAGGTGAAGTACTAATTTTTCTGGATCCCAACTTTTAATATTAAATAAATAAAAAAACGCATTTAATGTCATTAAGATATTTAAATTAACACTATAGCATTCAGTTTGTAATAACAAAAAATTTAAATGTACTAAATTACAATTAAGCTCTTTTATTAACGCCATCACGTGAGGTTACGATCTCTTTCATAAAAGGTTTATGCGAACGTATCCTTTTAACTTGTTTGCCATTTCAAAGACGCTGCCCTTTCGCCATTTAAATAAACGTTGAAATCATCCCAATGTCACATTTTTTTTTATCTGAAATTCTCCTAAAAGAAGAAATTTCTTCCAAAATGCATCCAAAATCTAGCATGTTTTAAAGTTAATACGATATGGTGCTCTTTTATTGCGGGATGGAATATATTGAAGTCCCCATCTTAAAATGAAGTCATCATTTCCCGATAGAGATTTGAAGGTCTGGCTCCAAGCCAGAATCAACTAAATCGAAACGGAAAAAGGGTCATGATTTTTATTGTGTTGTCTTTGACTACGCTGGATTTATTGTGGATTCTTTACTGACATCTGGTAAAGCAAACGTTATTGAGGTAAGAGAATTTCAAATCTGGGTATCAATACGAGCAACTACACATTGGAAAGACATGATTGAGAAACTCTAATGCAAATAAGGAAGTATTAAAGGGTTTTCTTCTGTACCTTTTTAGTTCAGATGCCTTTTAGTGCTTGATATAGTCGATTGAATTTTGTTTTTTGAATCAGGTATCTCAGGACTTGCACTTATATAAAAGATTGTGAAATTTATTTTAACTCCCTGCAGTATTTACTATAACGACGTTTCATTATATTTCTATTAATTATCACAGCAAAGTATCAGCTGGAAAATTTGATAAAAGTTAGTAATTAAAAGTCGCAAATTTTGAAGCAATTTGAAACTGAATTTGAGAATGAAGAAAATTCAATATTTGTATTATTCATCAAATAATGATAATATTACTTATCGAAATCTGAAGAATAAACTTCAGTTATTCTCTTATATGTATCCATTTGGATAAAGAAAAATGTTTTTCTTTCCTTTTTTAAATTATTCTAGTTTACAAAATTACGCCTTTTTTAACTCCCTGATGGCTTAATTTTCTTTCTTTATAAATCGGTAAATTATGTTACCCTTCACTCTGAAGAGAGCTGCTAAAATTATGTACTGGAGAATTTCAAACGAGACAGATTAGTTCCACATGCTCTTGCAGTTCTTATATAGTTTATTGGATTATAACAATTATATAATTCCTTAAACAAAGAAATTGCATTCTCTGAACAACGCTTTTCATGCTCACGAGAAAAATGCTCATGTTCACGAGATTCCATAAATATTAAAGTATTTTATTAGCAATTAACATCATTAGATATCCTTGCTAAATATGGTCGTTTATTTTTTAAATAAGTAAAATATATATACCTACTTTATTAATTATTTTTTTAAAAAGCATAAATAATTAATGTTAATGACAAATTCTCACATGATAATAAATATAGTTGTTCAGTTTACATGGAGATGAAGTTTCCAAAAACTATCCTCGGTTTGCTACTTATTAGGAAATAAAAAAATAGGCAAATCTTAATAAATGATTTTTAATAAGAAATATCAACATTCTTTATAGATCCCAATCTAAACAGGAAATAAGATAAGAGGGAAGGTAAAAGAACTAAAATTGCTCTTTCGGAAAATATTTTCTTCATAACAGACATGCTTGATAAGCAAATAATACAGTATGCAGAGTTTGTAAATAATCATCTCTTACGCAAACATTTTCTCCCATGAGCATTTGATGTTACGCTCGCTACGTTACGTATTCATGGCTTTCTACAGAAAATTACATGTTGTTACCTTAAATTTTGCAAACAGGTTTCATTGTAAAACTTATGTTAAAATTGCGTATGTTTACACGAAGCACTTTCAGAAGCTTTTCTAAATTTAAAACTTTGTGCTAAGCACACCCTGGTAGTAGTAACAATTCCCTTTGGCTTGGAAGTTTCATGATGTCAATCATATAGAACTTTTTTTTTCACTCCATGCTTCTTCCTACCTTAAAGATCACGAAACGCAAAATGGCTTATCACTAAAGCACGCCATGCACACTTTTGGGAAGGTGTGTAATATTGTGAGCAGGTTTTAGGTTGAAAAGTTAATGACGATACCTTTAAAAAGCATGCTTTTCTGGAAAGAATCATTATTCATTCCTAAACGGGGAGAACGCTACTGATATGTAAAAAGCAAAAATATGCAAAATTTCTAGATATTTTTGCCGAAATACTAAGATATTATTCAAAAATGTCTCATTTTATAAAAAAAATATTAATCTTATTTTTTTCCCTAAATGGATTCTAATTATTAATTATTGAAAGAAAAATTGATTTTAATTCTTGTCTAAACTTTCAATTGTAAATATTAAGTATTTTACAATTGAATATATTTTAATATTTTTCCTTTTAAAAATATTAGAAAAATGAAAATATCATCCAATTAAAAAATCTCAAAGCTTAATATTTTATTTTTTAAATATTCTAATACTTAAATCTCTACTACTAATAAAGAAATTATAAGTCAGAACGATTGATCTAAATATACCAAATTTGATGTAGATACCCTTTGAAGATTAAGAATGAGTACAATCTACTCTTCCCGAATTTTCTAAAGATTTGGGAAATTTTAAATTAAGCATAAGTTCCTGGTGTTATCTGGAATAAATATACATCATTAAAGGTCATATCGATTCATTTAGAAATGTCAAACTCGATGCAGATATGCTTTAAAGATTAAGAAGGAATACAACATCCTTTCCTCGAATTTGCTGAAGATTTGACAATTTTAAATTAATCATAAATTTCTGGTGTTTTCTGTGATAACTTTATATTATTACAACTCAGTTCGACTGATTTAGAAATGCCACATTCGATGTAGATATACTATTAATATTAAGAATTTGTATAGATCTTCACCCTAAACTTTTTGAAGATTTGAAAATTTAAAGTAAGCTTAAATATCTTGTGTTTTCTGCAATAACTATATATTATTGCAAAATAATTCATGCCATATTAAAATTTTTAAAATGTATTTCATGCTGCATATTTAATGACCATCCAATTTGCGTACTGCGTATTGGAATTAAAAAAAATCATATAAATTTTAACAGTAGACTCCAATGTTGAACTGAAATTCGAAACGCGTTCACTTTCACTATTTCCACATCCCCCAGGGGGGCACCACGAAGTGACGATGAGATGCTTCCGGCATGATGGTTGGATATCGCCACCCTGGAGGGTACACTAATAGGTGGGGGATCTGACTCCTCCCATCGATGACGGGACGTATTTCCTTCGGGGAAGGTTGTACCGTGGCCGGTGACGGCCGTTAGGACTCAACCACAGTTCCTGCCAATGGTGCTGTTGCTGCGGTCCGGTCATTCAGTTTTATGGTTTAAATCCGTGTGCCTTCGTGATGAGTCGGAGAGTTAGATGGTTGTCTTTACTATTTCAACAATTATCAAATCGCACGATTTCTTATTGGAAGCATAGAAAGTTATTTTGTAGAGTTCCATAGAAGATTCTATTTTGTAGAATATTTGCAGATTCTATTTCGAAGCTAAGAAACAAACATTCTGTCTAATATCGATGTATTTTACCTAAGGAAAGGAATGTGAAGCTACGGTATAGTAAAAGTTATAAGATAGGTAAACCGGATAGTTAGGTTTTAATTAGCATGCTAGTAAAAACGCAACGAATAGTTATTACTAGTTTATTTGTTTTCACTAGTTTATTAGTTACTAGCCGCCTTTGGCGACCAGCCGATTCGCCAGTATTACCGCTAGCTACAATTTTCAATTAAATATTTTAAGTAACTGGTCTCTTAA
>JAPMOR010104650.1:103425-161089 GCA_026543865.1 Argiope aurantia
ATATATAATTTCTAAATTTTTAAGAGTTATACATATAGTTCACAGGGAAAAATGCATCTAATGATGAGAAGACTTATATTTCATTTAGTTTGAGTCAATAAATGTTTTTCTAAATAAGCTGCTAATTCAAATTTATTCTAAGTACCTATGGTTCTTAGCCATAATAAGAAAAAATTAGCGATAACCTGAAAAGCACAGTTAAAAAAAAGTCTACTATTGTACTTGTTATAACAGTTAAATCTAATTAAGAATTGTTTATAAATATGATCTAAAGAACACTAGAAAAATTAAAATTTTTATACAAAATTAAAGAAAAGGTATTGGTATTTTTACTGGTTAACATTTTTTTAAAGGATAAAATAAGGGTTCAACATGCAATAATAATAAAAGTATAAAACATCTTGTTTGATTAAAAAAAATTTGGTCGGAAATATAAATTATTTTTATTGTAAGATGAAGTTATTTTTAAAATTCAATTATATTCAACGATTCTAAACACTAGGAATAAAAGTCACTTTAACGTTAACTCTTAAAGTTATTTACTTCAATACGGTTTAGTTATCTAATTAATTCTTACCAAATGTACGGTTGCGCAAGCAATTTGTAAATAATATTAATAAATGTATTAACTTACCTACTCTATGAAAGATATGTTTTCATATAAATGAAAACACAAGAAAAATTAAGAATAACATGTTGTTCCATGAAACCGAAATTTTGCATCAAAAAAGAAAGATTTAATGATTTTTGTTTGTCTGGTGACAGCTGGTTTGTGTTCTGCTAGACATAATTATTGTTCCAATTTATATGCAGAAAGTTCCGTTTCTTTTCTCTCTTCCTTTTCGCTTATTTCCCGTTAATGAAAAGTCCAGTTTCCCTAATTTTCTTACTGATATTAAATGCTTTACAATATTACAACATGCATCTTATTTATTTATTATTTTTTGCTAAATTTTGAACTAAAAGAATTCATAATTCAAATTTTACGAATCAGAATAGCGAATACTTTCCATAATTCTAATCTTTGAATAGATCTATTATTTAAATAACAAATGATTAATAAAACGGGAATGAATTATAAAAATTCAGAATAAAATTGATTAAAATAATTACTTATTGAAATTACTTTCAAGTTGGTAATAATATTTCTTCGGTATAATCAGTATTATTTGTAAATTATTCAAAAAAGTTTGCTTAATAACACAAAACTGAATTATTTTTGTAAACTATCTCCTTAGACACCTCTCGAGGTCGAGTATCTAGTTTCAAAATTTGTGTAAAATAGATATTTTTACTACTTCATAACTCGATCATATTTAATCGCAGAATTAAAATTATTTTTGCTTAAGATAATGAAGTGTGAAAAATATTTTATTGAATACGATAGATAGAACCATTAACTGTATTAAAAGTTGATTTTTAAATTTTTCAAAATAAATATCTATTTACTCAATCATAAAATATAATTCTTCCAATCACTTAGACCATTTTTTTAAAAATTAGAACTATAGGATTTTAACTGTAAATTTCTAACACTATATCTTTTATATATAATTCAATTATTTCGAATAAACTGTCTAATAACAGATGTATGTTGATAGGAAAAAAACATTTTATGAAGTTTATTTAAGCTAAATAATATTCAATGCTTGTAAAGGAATTTCTTCAAAAATATGGATGGTTTTAAATTTGCTTTAAAATTTAAAGATAATAAAAGACATTCGTGCATGAAATTGAAGGTTTTGTAGTGAAGTTAGAGTACTATAATATACACATACTTTTATGGTAAAAGTCGTTTAATTTAATTTTGCAGGTAAATTTTTGTAAAGTTATGAAATTCTTATAATTAAAGATACTTAAATTTAAACATAAAACTAAGGCGCTTATGGTTTCCTATGATGCTTATTTAACTGAGTAAAATATAAAAACTACCTTGAAAAGAAAAGAAAAAGAGGTTCCTGAATTTTATAAGTTATTTAAATCTGTTTGAACAAATATTTTTCTGCTCCATCAGTTAAAATACTTATTTACATTTAAATTAGGCACATTACATTATCTGAATTGAAATATTAACGGTAAACGTTGAAACAATATTTTCATCGTACGTTTATACAACCCAATCCAGTATGACTAAAGATAATGTCAGTGTTCATATTTAAGTACTTTAACTTTTATTATTATATGTATAAAACACTTTTTCATCTATAAAAGTGCTATTTTTCATATTCATTTTATTCTTCTCTGTGTTTACTACAATAAATTAATGACTGATGATTGAAAAAGTGAAGTTCAGTCAATGTTATCGTAGGCATTATGTAAAATTTGACTGGAGAAAAAGGCATATCTTTACAGATTGAGCATGCAATTTTGATAGTTTCATTTTTTGATACCAGAATCATTTATTCATAAAATTAGTTTAAATATAAAGCTCAATTGACGAAAAACTAATAATTATATTTGTTTCTATTCATATTTCAAATATCATTCTTATATAGGTAATATATAATAAAAGAATCGAAAAAAGTTAAAAAAAAGTACGTATTTGGAATTACAGAATCAAATTAGATTCACAAAACGTAGAAAATTAGGATTGAAGAGTTAATTTGGCATACGTAACCCAGTATTTGCTCTTCAATTATTGAATCTTTTTTATAAATCATCTTAGCATTTGTCTAACTTTTAGCTTGTAAAATGGCTATCATTTGTAGAAAATTCCTAAATCGCGTTATAAAAATTGCAAATTGCCATGGCAACATGGAATTGCTAGGAATCTCTTGCTAAAGTCGAATTCTCTGAGCTCTTAGATAGTTCGATAATACTAAATGGAATTTGGAAATAATATCAGGTGATTGAAAGACATACATCATATCATGCGTTGAATCCTTAAAAATATATATATAAAAGTTTCAGAACTTTTATATAAGAATTGCTCTTTCACTATTTTAATCTATTATTAATTGTTTCTTCTATCAAAGAATTTCATTATTTTATAAAGTGTTTATTTTTCTTTAAAATACAGAAGAACAAATCCTGAAAAATAGAAATATTTTGATATTCTATTTTACTAATGTTGTCTTTCTTAAGAATTTAAAATTACTTGCTGCATGATCTTACTGGGTGCATGGTTTTAAAAATAAAATCCTAATTATTGTTAAAATATAGCAACAACAATTATATGAAAAAGCGATAATATTCAACAATTCAAATGCGATATTCATATGCGATAATATACAACAATTCATAAGGGTGACCATTAAAACTTGGATTCTTTATTATTACTATTTCATCGCTAAATTTAATAAAATTTTTCGACAAAAATATTAGGTATTTTTAAATTGACCAAACAGTAAATACAAAAAATAAATATTAACAAAAGAATTTCAATCTCACAAAAATTGTTATTGAAAAATTCATTATAATTTACAGAGACTTTGATTCAAGTGTAATAAATGAAATGAAACTACGAAAAATTATTGATTCTTAAATATATTTTTGTCATAATTTAATACCGTATCCCGAGACGTGTTACCGTTTGAAAGGTATTAAACAAACCAAAAATTAATTCCATAAAAAATACCATTATAGCTAAATTGAGTTATAACCTTTTATGTAATATAACGAGAAATTCTTGAATTATATATTTTTAAGGATGCTCTCAAGTTCATCTCTTTGATATTTTTTTCCAGCAAATTTATATCTGTAAAATTACTTGTAATGTATTTTAAATCTTTATTATCAAAAGCTGAATTAAGTGTTTATATCCACTTTATTGCTTGTACTGAAACTCACATTCTTTAAATTATTTTTCGAACATATTCTACATAAAAAGTATTATTGATAGAAATATTATTTAAAAAAAATATGATAGAAATATCTTCAAAGGCGAAGTATTTCTAAAAATTTTACTTTGCATCGGAAGGTGAAAAAAAAAATCCATTTATTTCGAAGACGTTCCGCGAGATCTCTTATCCTTTTTGCACCAAATACCATTATAAAAAAATGGATTATTGAAAGTGCGGATGCGGAATAGAGAAGCAATCTTACGCCATATGTTCTTGTTTAAATTTAATTGTTAACATGTTATTAAAAACTGTTCTTGCATGCTTTAAAAAACAGAAACGCATTATTAACTAAAACTCTTTGATCTTGTTTCATACATAATTAAGTTGGCTCGAAAACATATTTTCTTCTTTAGAAATCTTTTAATTTACCCACATTTTTGCAGCCTTGGAAGTAAAAATTTAATTTTCTTTCTGGTTTGTAAGATTCGATTTTAAAATATCAAAAAGGAGAAAAAAAACTAACCCTATTAAATCGAGGAAATGCAGCGAAAACAGAAATATTTTTTTTCTGCAAAAAACTGGGGTATTCTAAATAAAACTAGACATAATATAATTTACATTCCAAAATTGAACATACTTTTTCTTAGAATTTAACGAACGGAACAAGCTTCATGCATGAAAAATTGTAAGTCTTCGGATGTTTTGGGTTGCATTATTATTATCAATCAACATATTTACTACAATCATCTGGAAACTTGAATATTATTTGTTATTTTTGTAATTTCATCTCATATATATTAATGGTATAAAAAAATCCTGTCCTTCTCAAGTTTGATTTGTGAAGAAAGAAATGTTTTGTGTTTGATTTTACTTATGTTACAGTTTTACAAGTCTAAGAAGCAAAAATATATTTCTTTTTTTCTAAGTATTCTTAGAGAAGTTGAAAGAATCTATGTAGTTCTTAAAGAATTCTTACTTGCATTCAGTTGAAAATGCCACTAACGTTTAAACAAATTAATAAATGTAAGGCATTGATTAAATAAAAAATAATTGCAGGAAAAGGATCTGGTGAGAAATTACAAATGCTATTCTGACTGAATGTAAATTTCTGGCAGAAATATGCATTTATAGTTTCACAAGATCTAACTTATTAATATCGTTTTCCAATTTCATTTTTCAAGAGTTCTTTAAGAGTTAATATATTTCAAATCCATGGCTGAGTTGTTTTATGCATAAGAAATCTTTAAAATTGAACCTAAATCAATATCATGTTTCTTAAAATTTAGTATAATATTTTTTAAAGAATTTTAAAGATTATTTGCGATATGTTTGAAACCAAAGAATTAATGTCTAAAATTACAACTAAATTGCATAATTGAATGTTTCTAACCGAATGAACCTAGTAACAATTTTTAAGAAATTTTAATGATGTATTCATTTATTCTGAAATATTTCATAAAATGGTTGCAAAATAAAATTCTAACAATCAGCGAAGTTATTGTGTTAGAAAAGACTATAGCAAAGTCGGCAAATTTCAACCAATAACATTATTTTATATCAATATCATGAAATAATTGGAAGATTGAAATTTAAATATTTATACTTTAAGAATTCTAAAAATCAGCATTTACATGCACGCGCAAAATGCAAGTTGACCTTTCTTCCCATATTATTATCCGTTTTTTAAAGGATTTAGATATACTTTACTTGAATATAAAAATTACTTTTAATCTAATATGTGATATTTATTTAAGAATAAAATTCTCATTAAGTTTCCATGTAATATATATGTAGCAGTTCCGTACTTTTCGCTATACTTCTGGTAAATCTACATTAATCCAAATGAAGCAAAATTTCGGTTTTAAAAGACTATTCATATTTTAGAAGTTTCATTTTTCCAACATTTTCCATATGTTTACACGACTTCTTATTTTCGATCTCAGTTTTTGTTATCGTGTTAGCAAATCTTATATGTTGCATTTTTTTGGTTATACGTTTGTCTCTTCTAAGTATCGGTTCAGGTCTGTAATTTAGAAAGATTATTTTTAAAACAATTTATGAAAATTATTTAGTTAGGTATGATTTACCTAATTGAATTTAAGTTTAATATAGATAAAATCATGCAAGTATTGTTTTTGGAATTCTTCTCAGCGTAAAGTTACTTGAAAAAATAATATCTGCATAAGACTAATTTTTCTTCTATTGAAATTTGAGGCGTATATCTATATTTAGGTTTCAGAATAAATATTTTGTAGGAATTAAACAAAAGATTAATGTGATTTTAACTGCACTTTTCTGTAATTTATTTCAACACTTTTGCTACAGCTCCTTTCTTCCAAAAATGGGACTTTCTAATTATTTCTGTTTTAATAAAATTCTGAAATTTTTACATACGCTTATACTATATTGTAGAATAAAATTTTTTGTGAATACATATTAAAACTATGTATAATACACTGTTTCAATATTTTCTGACTTTTACTAATCAGGTAGAAACTTGATAAACAAACAGATTTCAAACATTGATATAATTTATAACAACGATTTATAACTAAAAAAAGAGAAAAATAATTAAGTGCACCAATAGAGATATATCTCTAAAACTGTTTTACTTTCAAATGCAACCTATGACAGAATTGAATTAGTAAAACAAATTATTCGTATATATATTTCATTAAAAAATAAACTTTTTATTCTGGTAACACATTTACATTTCCTTTTCTGTTTCAGGTGAGTCTTGCCTCTTACTTTTTCTGCATATTTATTGGATGGTTTTGTTAGATGCTGTGAGTACGAAAATACTCTTTTCATTTGTCTTAACCATATTGTGTATTAGTTTTTTATTAGACATTTTTTTCTTGAAACTGCAGCAAATACTAAATATGAATTTTAATTTTAATTTCGTTTTTCTATATATTGAAATACTGAAATAAATGGGAAAAAAATATTAAATGTTACGTCGTAGTATTTGAACTAAAATATGTGGCATTTCACTAATATTATAATGAATAAATATGAACCTAATTAATTTTTTAAAAAAATATATATTTAAAATAAATTCAAGTAAAATTCGATCAAATCTAGTGTAGTTAAGTTGGTTAGTTAAAGTTGGTAGATTTGGAATTTTTCGGATCCGTAACTCGATTTAGAGGTGAAAATCAATACATAATTAGGAAATATTGAACGATTTTATTTTGCTTTATATTCAAAGAGAAAAATATAAAATAAAATATATATATGTGAAAAATCAAGGATTTTCGATCTGAATTGTTTTAGTTAAATTTTTATTCAAATCTTTATTTATCAGCTTTAAAATTTTTTTTAATACTTCAAATAAAATATTACTAAAAATAGAAAAAAAATATTTTTAATAAGAATATTTCAAAGATAATACAATTATTTTATTATTTCACATTTTTTCAGTTTAAATTCCATTTATTTGTAGATACATTGACAAATTAAATTTGACAGAATTAGTTAATTTTAGAAAAAAATTAACCATTGTAACCTTTATTCTATTTTAATGTACAACTTATGATGTTTGAAAAGTAAAGTTTAACTCCTTAATTCAGAAATAGAATTGTTAAAATAAATATTTACAGATATAAAATATACTGTGGTAATTTATGTGCAATTGTATTATATTTTTATATATTGATATCACTAATCTTAATGATCAATGATCTTATGAAACAACTTCGCATTTGAAATTGAGTATATAAGTCATATTTAAAATTAAATTATCAAATCGTTTCATTTCTATTAATTTATTTTGTCTAATATTCAGATTTTTTATTTTCCTAAAACTTTGATTCATAATTTATTACTGTACATAATTTCATATTATATTTTTTAAAAATATCTCAATATTAATAAAATAAATATCAATATATTTAAAATATGTGAACATCAATAAAATAAATATCAATATACCGGGTGTTTCAAAAATGACCGATATATTTGAAAAATCAATAAAAACTAAACGGGCCGCGATAGAAATACGCCGTTTATTACAATATGCTTGGGACAACAGTAAATTTTTAGACAGACGAACTTGCGAAATTAGTTACAATTTTCAACAACAGATGGCGCTGCAATCTAGAAAAATTTAAACTACGATATTTTCCAAATATTTACTTCCAAATATACGCAGCAATAACATGGCTTAGTCTCAGAATGAAATGAGCAGAAACCCGTGTAAACGTCTCAGGCGGGATGGCTTCACATGCAGAACAGATGTATTGCTTCAGTTGTTCAATTGTTTCTGGATTGTGGCGGTCCAGCTGGTCTTTCAAGCGTCCCCACAGAAAGAAGTCACAGGGGTTCCTGTCTGGCGAATAGAGAAGCCAATCTACGCCGCTTCCTGTATGTATGGGATAGTCCAAAGCAATCACACAATCATCAAAATGTTCGTTCAGGAAATTAAAGACGCTAGCCGTGCGATGTGACAGGGCACCATCTTACATAAACCACGAGGTGTTCGCAGTGTCCTCTAAGGCATTTTGCACCGCCACAAATTCACGAAGAATATCCAGATAGCGTGGTGCAGTAATCATTGCGTATATGAAAAATGGGCCAATGAGTCCTTTGGAAGAAATGGTGGCCCAAGCCATTACTTTTTTCGGATGCAGGGATGATGGGACTGCAACATGGGTTTTTCGGTTCCCCATATGTGCCAGTTCTGTTTATTGACGAAGCCGGCCAGATAAAAATAAGATTTGTCCATAAACCAAATGCTGCCCACATGGATATCGTCGTCATCAATCCTTTGCACCATATTGTTAGCGGATATCTCTCGAGCATTCATAGAAGCAGCGCTGAGAGTTTGCCAAGTTTGAATTTTGTAGGGATAGAGGTGTAAACGCTGGCGCATGAGACGATACGTGGACGTTGGCTTTATTTGGACTGCAGTTGCAACATGGCGAATGGAAACCCGAGGCCGATGTTGGATCACCTGTTACACAAGCTGAGCATTGCCTCTGTGGTTGGCGTACGCAGTCGCCCTATCTTTGCAGTACGTTCATCCTTCACGTTCCCAGTCCGTTGAAATTTTTCAAACATATCCTTTATTGCATCGCTTTTCGGTCCTTTGGTTACATTAAATTTTCGTTGAAAACTTCCTTTTTTTGCAACAACACTGTGTTCTACACGGTGAAATTCCAACACCAGAAAAATCCTCTGTTCTAAGGAATAAACCCTTTTTTCGCAACAAACTTGTAATCTGTGAACAGCACATGCTTAAAGCAGAAAGACGACTTACAGAATGGCGAACTCACAGAATGCGTTTCTTCTATATCTTTCAAATTACCTGCAGTGCCATCTGTTGTTGTAAATTGTAACTAATTTCGCAAGTTTGTCTGCTTGAAAATTTACTGTTGTCCCAAGCATATTGCAACAAACGGTGTATTTCTATCGCTGCCCGTTTAGTTTTTATTGATTTTTGAAATATACCGGTCATTTTTGAAACACCCAGTATATAAAATATCAGTGAATTTTATTTAACAAGTGCTATTTAAAAAGCCGCATGCGTTTAAAACTTCTTTTTTTAGAAAAAAAATAATATAAGTAATTTATGTAACAGAAAATTAGATTTTTAAGATATTTTACTGTGTTCTGTTAATAGTAATTAAATATCATTTTGTACAGAAATATCCTTACATATATTTAACTAACATGCTCTCTAATCAACCACAATTTAAATATAAATATTTTGTGAAAATAATGCGTTTAACACTTACATATACAACTTTTGAATCATTTCTATTCGCAGATGTAAATCCATGGGCTCAAGAAAATTAATTTCCCCACAGATTATAAATGAAAATACAGTATTCGTTATTAATGCATACAAAATATTTCGAAATGCAATATAAATTAATTGCAGCTCCTTTTAAGTCTGAAAACCTTTATTCATATTGGAATGCATTTATTCAAATGCAAATGTTTAAACTAATCTGTTAATGAAATATTCCTTTTCACGCAATAGAGTTTATAATCAAATTCTGGAAATGCTTACTCAATTCTATAGCACGTCATTTCAAATATATGTATAAGGAGCAAATTAAATTAATCGAGACACCTTTAAATGACAGAAAAGAGGCGTATTTAGTGAAATAAGCCTTAACGTTTTGACTGCTAATATAACGAGAGGAAAATGTAAATAAAATATTAATTGATGAAATAGAGAACGTATTTAAATCCGAAATTTTTATTGATAAATAATTTTTTCAAGTAGCTTCTGAAGGTAATATTTCTAAGAATAGAAAATAATTAATGTAAACCAATTTATTAGAAGCAGAAAGGATGAATAAATGAAAGAAATCTAAAGTGTTATTTAAATGAATATAAATTTTAAACATTCAATAATTAAAATAAATTATGACACTCTCTATACTAGTCTATATGCGTTAATGTGGGTTTCTATTATGATAGTGATATCTGGTTTATTTACAAGTCAGTACGTTTATTAATACAGTTTTTAAGAAATATATAATATTTCTGTGCATTATTAGAAGATATAGTCATTAAATAAAAATGTAATTTCTAAAACCAACAACATTTTGCCTCTTAATTCTTGCAAGCAAGACAAAAAATCTCCCTATAATACAATTATAAGCAATGTTTACTTGATATGTGTTTAAATTAAAAAAAATCTTTATGAACACTTTTCGATTTTTTTGTTTGTTTTTTGAAATAGTTCTTGTATGTGATACGGGATTCTCGAATTTTTGTTATACTTACTGAAGCAAATTATTCCAAATAACGAAGTACATCCGTGTCACTTAAATGATGTGGCAATGGATTTAGATTAGAACTTGGCAG
Source organism: Argiope aurantia (assembly GCA_026543865.1). Taxonomy (NCBI): domain Eukaryota; kingdom Metazoa; phylum Arthropoda; class Arachnida; order Araneae; family Araneidae; genus Argiope; species Argiope aurantia. The sequence goes on from JAPMOR010104650.1 coordinate 114,030, forward strand.
TTAGGATCGGAAGTGACACTCAGAATGATGACATTCATAAAGCCATGAAGAAGAATAGATTAGATTGGATTTAGATTAGAAGAACTTGGCAGTCAGGATCGGAAGTGACACTCAGAATGATGACATTCACAAAGCCATGAAGAAGAATCGATTAGATTAGATTTAGATTAGAAGAAACTTGGCAGTCAGGATAGGAAATGACATTCAGAATGGTGACATTCCTAAAACCCTGAAGAAGAAGAACCTTAACTATTAACTAGCAAATGACATTCTTTTACTGAAACTGGTGGTCATGATTGGGGAAAAACGCCTTGAATAAGTATAACCAGTATGGTATGAAATTAAAACATATCGAAGATGTGCTCATGTTATTATCGATGTCTTTTAAATACATTGTACAAAGTTTATGGATGTCCCTTCATCACAATATAATATGAGCAGCCAGCAATCAGACTTACTAGGCCCAGGAATAATTATTATCTTATTGTTCCTTAATCGACCGGTGGATTCCACTTATGGTATTGATTCCATATGAGGGAAATAGTATTTTATTTGGACAGGCAGAAATCATCTACTGTTCAGAAAATGTAAATGATAGTTATATTAAGTCAGTTAGGAAAAACTGGACAATCGGTGAAAGTTCTATTAAAAATCCAATACTGTCCTCTCTGACCTTCCGTTTAAAAATTATTCTGAAGAAATGATTTCTTTGTAAAAGAAGTAGGCATATTTTCAAAAATTCTAAATCGCAAAATAATACCAGTAAAATTTAAAAATAAATAATTTCAGTTTATCGTCGATTCCCAAAAACGCATATAAAAATATATAATAGATTATTTCCAAATCGTATTTCAATTTTCAGTATTAAAATTTATAGAATAAACATTTAATAAGAAGATTTTTTTTAATTCTAAAATGAAAAAAGAGCCTATTTTCGATGACTACCAATTGTTATCACATAAGTCCTTAATTGTTTTTTTTTAAACCATGAAATAGTATTTTGAAAGAATTTTCCTGAGAACCGAAAATTTCCCTGTTGAATATTTTTGAGAACTTATGCCAGTTTCATTATAATATGTAATTATTATTCGATATGATTTTAGTTAATAAAAATAACAGGTTTTCCTTGTATTATAATTACTTGATTTTCTCTTCTGCTTTTAAAGTAATATAGAATGAATCGCTTTTATTGTTTTTAAAAAAGTTTTTTTTTCTACAAGAATAATTCGAATTAAGAATATGAAGTATTTATTGCCACAAATTAAATTATATATATTGTGTTTACATCACTACATCATTCATTTAATTAATAGAGGAATATTAATTAAAGGATGATACATTATTAAACAAACCTTTGTTCAGACACCAATTTAGAGCGACAGTAATCACAGTTTTTGAATTTAGTTTTCAAGTTCTCAAGAAAGATCTGATTAATTTATTTGAAATCGAAACAGCATAAGTGTAAAAAAAAGTTATGTCTGAAAAAATAAAAAAAAAGCATATAGCTAACGGCAACTAACAGCTTTCTATTTAAACCGGTGCAATTGATTAACCATCCGAAATTGTTCTTGTTCGTCTGTAGTTTACAGCGGCGACTATTGATTGTAAGTTTATGGACAAAGATGTACCGAAAAGAGACTTACTAAAAATCTCGTATAGTGCATTTTATGACTTGTATCTTCTTACTTTTCAACTTAGCTAGCAGACAAAACTATCACAGGCTTTATCAGATCAATACCGCAAGATGGTATTCAACATTACTTGTAGGCTACTTATTCTCGACTCCCAAAACCACATAAAAGCACAAAGAAGGTTTATTATTAACCGAAAGAGAATGTTTTCAAAGTAAGAGAGAGAATATTTCAAAAGCCATAAATATGATGCTCAGATTTGTAAAGAGATTGTAACATCTTTACTCTATTAACTGTGGTAATATATGAAAATCATCTAGACTTAGAACATTATTGTATAATCTTTGCATAAATCTGTAGCAATGACAGTAAAGATTTGAATTGTATAACATGAAACTGAGCAAAAGATACTTGAAGCCGTCTTTCTAAACAGTTTTTTTTTCTTTTTTTCCATCATGTGAGGAATAATTATAGATGATAATGTATTACTTTTATTCGTCTTTATCAATCATAGTTTTAGTTTATTTTAATTATATTAACGTTCCGTTTTAACGCAACACTAAGGATATTTTGGGACAGACCTAGTAATTTTGAACTGCAGTCAGATGACGGGAAAGACACCTGAGCTGGCACCGAGGGTCCAAACAAGCGGCAGGACGTTTGGCCCGGTCGGATTTAACGTACACTAGACCCGCTTATACGATGGTACTTCGGCGGAATTGGATCACGAAGCTGAAACCCTTCGGTTCCAAAGCCGAGACCTAACCACCAGGCCACCGCGGTCCACTTTAAAAATCATAAGTTTCCTATCTAAATCAAATTATTAAAATTCAAATCAAAACTGATTATTTTATATTGATTTAATTAATGTAAATTCATTTCTTGATTAGAAACTATATGAGACTAATTACTGATATTCCATTTAAATTTAAACATTAGATACATGATGAAAAAAAGTAACTTAATCCAACAACATCATATCCGAACTCCCATATCATATTAATGAAAAAACGCCTGAACCTAAAAAAGCTTCAAGTCTGTTAAGCGCTTCTTAATGATAGTTTTAAAAGAACATTCTGCTTTTATCAGACTTTTTTTTTTGTTTCATCACTTAATATTTCATCTTCTTTCCCAAGATTTAATCATATATATTTAAAAAATGCCAACAACTCTAGTCTTTATAAGGCTTTAAAAACGGCAATTCTTAATTAAAAATTATTGTTTGCAATTTATTTAAAGAGTCTTATGTTGGAAACACTACCAATGCTTGATATTTGCATATAATTAAAATCTTTGCTTTTAGAATACAATTTGCAAATTGTCGTCAGTTTTAAACATACGAGTATTTCTGTATTAAATATTTTTAAAATAATTACAATAGTTATAACACATGCCTTAGTCTATATCGTATTTTGCGCTATGATTTTCACTCATTGATTTAAACCAAATCTATGCGTATAGTAACTTTCCTTTGTAATAAGTCGAGTTTTCAAGGAAACAATTTCAATATATATATACAGTGGTGGCCAAAAGTGTGAATATTTTTTGAAAGTTTCATGTTTTTCAACTTTGCGTGCTTGTAGAATATATTAATTTTCACTTAAATACAAATGTTTATATATCAAATTGAAGTTAATTTAATGTAGAATTTAATAACAAAAACATGATTACAATATCTGTATTACAAAGAAGTTACGCTCATTTTAGTAAGATCTATCTTAGATTTGCATTTTTTTAAAGTGATACTTACACAATCAATACTTAGTAGGATAACCCTTATTTTTTAAGACAGCTTCACAGCGTCTTTTCATTGAGTGAACGAGTGTTTGGAGTTCATCTTTCGTAATCACATGATGCCAAGAATCAATTATAGATTCAATAAGTTGCCTTTTATTGGATGGGCGTTTTTTTCGTACCAGAATTTTCAAACATCGGCACAAATTTTCAATTGGATTGAGATCATGTCTGTTTCTTGGCCATAGTATACATCTATGCCTTTATTTTGAAAACATGCTTTGCATACTTTTGATGTGTGGCATGGAGCTGAATCCTGCTGAAAAATAAATGTTTCTTTGTTGGGGAAGAAATCCCTGATGGAAGGTATCAATTTTGGTTCCAGGACAATTTCGATGTATTTTTTTCTATTCAGGATGCTATCAATCACTTGAATTCGGCCCACACCATCTGCAGACATACATGGCCAAATCATGGCATTTGTTGTGGTTTTTATAGCTGCTTCAATGCAATCAGGATGAAGCGCTTCACCTATTCTACGTCTCAAGTATTTTCTACCATCACTACCAAAGAGCGATATTTTAGTCTTATTGCTCCAGATTATTTGCTTCCATTGATTTTTTGACCATTTAATGTGTTCTTTTGCCCACTTAACTCGTTTTTCGAGTTGCTTTTGATTTAAATATGGTTTTTTCCTTGGAATTCTAGCTTGTAGTCCAAATCCTGATAACCTTCTTCTTTTTGTTCTTGAACTTACAGCAATACCCGCTGCATTCTTTTCACATCTAATGGCATCTGATGAAATTTTTCTATCTTGAAGGCATAGCCGTTTAATTTTTCTATCGGCAGTAGCAGTAGGGCATTTTTTTCTGCCTGATTTGGCCTTATTTTCCACTGATTTCGTTTTTTCATAAAGTAAACAGAACTTTCGTGCACCAGAACAAGTCACTGAACCACTAACTTGTCTTGCAATTTCAGCATAAGAGAGGCCATTTTCTCTCAATATGATAATTCGGCTTCTTTTTGTAGATATCCAATCAGTTCTTCTTGTCGGTGTTTGTTTAAAATTAGTTATATTAAAAAAAAGAACTTAAAATATTCAAAAACAGCAATACTCTATTTAATTGTACTAGTATGCATCATTCCGCAAAATATTTCCACTACAATAACTCTTTTACCATCCAAATAACCTAAATTATAGTTACAGACATTTGTGGGTCCTCAGAACAGTGTTTGTGATTGGCTAGTACGCTTTTGTTACAAAACACTTCATTATTCAAAACGATTTGTGTTTTGATTCATGTTTTTTGTTCAACTAAAATGAGCATAACGTTTTTTGTAATACAGATATTGCAATACTGTTTTTGTTATTAAATTTTACATTGAATTATCTTCAATTTGATATCTAAACATTTGTATTTAATGGAAAATTAATATATTCTACAAGCACGCAAATTTAAAAAACATGAAACTTTCAAAAAATGTCCAAATATAAATTTATTGATTGTTATTATTTTTTTAATCTTTAGTAATGCTATTTCGAATTATTGGCAGAATATTTCTTAACGTTTGTTTTATTACTCGTTCCATATAGATGATATTTGTAATCGTGTTAGATCATAATGCTCTAGTGACTTTATTCACACAAACATGAATAGCATTTAGTTTTCGTTTCATCATGATTGCTTTATTTTTTTGCTTTACCTGTAGCTGTAATTACATCCATACATAAATGCAATATATATATATATATTATATACATTATATATATATATATATATATATATATATATTTTGATATTACTGGAATTTTGATGGCATATGAATTTGGAATGAAGCTACAACATTTTTCTAGAAACTTCTTTTACTGCCATTTGAGGTATAAAAAATCGGGAGAAGTCAATAACGAGTCGATGAGTTATAGAATTGAGCGCAGGTGATCTGTAAACGAGCTCTCTCTGTGCAATTTGTGCTTTATAGGTAGTTTATTATTAATTTGCTTGGCCCACACTTCTATTTATAGCAAGAACTATTTGTTTTTAGCTCTTTTGAACCCGCACTTCTATGTAAAACAAATGATCTTTTTTTCATCATCATGGTGCCTGTTAGAATATTTTCTCCATATACCCGTCTAAAATTCTCCTGGATTATTTCCCACCAAAATGTATAGTTTTTGTTTTAAGTTCTTGAGACTGTTAATGTTGATCGGGTTGGCTCATCCCTCGGAGGAGTAATATACAGTATGTAAAATAAGCGCATTTCCGGAGTTATACTCCTGTCTCCTTTCGGCTTCTTTTTCGTTTGTTATTTAGGAACTTTCTTACTTATTATCTGTACGTTAATTTAAGTGTGCTGATTATGCTATGCGATATAAATCCGTTGAAATCGGGATTGATTTCATTGGTGAATAAAATGTAAAAAATAATTTCCTATTCCATTTCTTATCTTTTCTCTAAGGTAATGAAATCTTCTACTGGAAAATGTGCAAAAGCACAGAGGATTTCTGCATCCGAACACAGAGAGAATATATAAAATTACAGAACAATGTGTGATAAATATTGTATCAGAAAACGCTTTATGTATTCTAAGCATGAACTTTCAACGTGTTCTAATATCTATAATAAATGATTTTAGTCTTTATCTCTGTAAAATGAAGCGCATGTTTTAATTCAAAATTTCTATATCTTTCATCGTCTCTCGCAATTATTTTATGAAAACATCATGTTGGAATAAAAATCTTATCAATATTAGCAATTTTTCTTAAAATTATTATTTTTCTTACATTAAGCAAAAATATTCTTTATATTATAACACTTCATTTTGCTAAAATGTTCAAAACGTACACTAATTTCGAATAAGTGTTCCTTACTTGTTTAAAATAAAATTTAATCATTTTATAATAGTTTATATAAAACAAAGATTTTAAAATTTGCATTTGAATAATTTTTTTAGAAAATTAGACACTGTCTAGACAATTTATTAAAAGCATTTTTGCAAGAAATAATTGAAATTTAAGTGAAACCTTTCTTCTCTAATTTTAATTTTGCTTTATCTACTGAATAAATCTATTTGAAGTTATTTTTGCATTATATTTTTCTTGATTAGGGAATTAGGAATTGAGAAGAAGTTTTTTTTCATTCTTTAAAATTTCTTAAAAAATAATATTTTTCAAAAAAAAAACAATGATTCAAAAAATATATAAAATACATATTCAGATCATTATAGTTAATTTTAGCCTTCTTTATTTGTTTTAAGTATAAACGTTTTCTTATTTGTTTCAAATAAAAAGTGAAAATCTATAAGGGTGCATTAAAAACATTAACTATTTTAATTAATGTTTTTTAAACGTATCCATCTCGATTATCACTTTAAATTCATGTAATGCATTAAAATAATTGAAGTTACATGTTTAAATTATACAAATAAAAGTTTTTGTTCTTAGTAACTTTAAAATAACTTTTTGAAGAAAGTGGGGGATATATTTCATTATATATTTAAAAATATAAATTGAAAGAAAATATGTTTTCACAGACCATTGGCGTATTATTTTCTATTTGATATTTAAAACATAAAAAAAATAGAGTTTCAATATTGAGAAACTTATCAATTGCTATTCTTTCAATTCAGCATTAAAATACACTAAAAGATTTGCTTTCTACAATAATGAAATACCAGAAAATATCAAATATAGTATATTAATAATATTAGAATATCAATAGATATTCCCACTTCATATATTTTAGGTAGCTTCCTTATAGAAATAGAACATAGAGAAGTGGCTTCATAACACGATTTCGTAAATATTTCTGTATATCTACCAGTTTCTGTGGAAGGGACAAGAGGGTTCCAGACTCGAAACCCGATTACACTCTAATGATCATAGAAGTACATACCATCATGTTGGTTTTCCATGGAAGCTTGGAGATCCAGCTCAGATTCAGTGTCATCGCCCGTCAGCAACTGAAAACTATGAGGACTGCCCAAAAATTACTTTTGTATTCCTTACTTAATTTCATATACAGATTGGTCGGTAATGTCCTTAAAAGGCTTAAGCCTTTTAAATTCAAAACGTTGCGTTGCTTAGTTAGGGTAGTAACGTGAATCTGAAGTAAAGTTACCATGCTGAAATTTATTGAGACATGTTTGAGACTTGTTAACATGCTGAAATTTATTGAGATCCTAACGTCGAAATAAAAAAGTTACAAGAATAACTAAAAGAAAAAGATACCGCCAAAAAAGTTAGATTTGAAAAATAATGATATATCATGATAAAAACACTGAAAGAGATTCAAGGAGTTAATTAGTTTCGTAGTTTTTTCAAGTAAATAAGCTATAGCAATTATAACACTACTTTAGAAAAATTAAATATTTAATAACTTTAAGCATATCTTTATTGAAAAATGTGAAACTGTTTATAAAAATGAATATACTTTAGCAAATAATTTAAATAATTCAAGAATATCAGCTTTCTTCACATCTTTAATTTCACCCAATCTATCTTTTGAAAAAGATATGCACATCTATTCCAGTCCTTAGTTTGTTATGGTTTTAATGTATTAATGATATTTTATCTTTGCCACTGGTTGAAATTTCTTTATTATTTTATTCGATTGCAGTAATGATACGGAAGTCAAATGTGCTTCCAAGTCTGTTGCAAATAAGATCGCGTGTCAGAAATAAAATGTTGCTTTATTATTGTGGTGCCACTAGCTCCCACTTCCAGTTGTTCTCGCATAACGATCAAAGGAGGTGAAGTGAAAAGAGAAGGAAGGAATGTTGCGAGCGAGAGACGGGTGCTGATACAGCTGAGGGCGTGTATATTGGTAAAAACTCTAGGGGGATCCCCGAGAAATTAGTTTTAAATTTGAATATTAATTGTATAAATGAAAATAATCGATAAATGCAACAAACTCCCGCTACTGAATAAAGCATCATCATTTGTGTTGTGCACACCCCGATGATTAATGAGTTAATTGTACATTAAAGTTATTAAAGTTAATTGTACACCTAACATTTATTAGATGCATTAACATTTAGTGAAAAATATGAAATGCGTAAAAGGTGATGCTATATTTTAAGGTTCTTCAATGTGCCATTTTTGTAAATATTTGTAATAAATTTTTTATTTTTATAAATGGTTATAGTGTTTCTTTTATATTCCTTATTTCATTTCAGATTTATTTAGCATTTGCCTAGTTAAGCTTTCATACGAAATAATTATCCATTTGTTAATTTTAAAACATTTCCCGATTATAAAAAAGTCCGTAAACAAATCTGCATAAAAATTGAACTCTTTTATAAGTGAGTAAATATAAATAAAATGGCAATATTGAATGTGAGTAAATATAAATAAAGTAAGTCCTAATTTATTTACTTTTGAGCTTACCTCAAACACATGAAAAAAATAAAATTATTGCAATATAAAATGGAATGTAAGGCATTATTGAACAGATGTATAAAAACAACTAACATATTTATAGCACTGCTGAGCTTAAATAATAATTTTCTGTAAAGGACTTGTCGAAATGGAAGCATTATTTAATAAACTACCCTAAAAATTCCCCCGTGACTTCGATGTTTATTGTGTACGTTTATATTTATTTAAAGCTTAACTGTAAAAAAGAGACATTGCCATCTCTTATTCATATTTAAAACAGCGAATAGATTTAAATTTTACAGGCGTCTTTATTTCCGGTGAAAAAAGATAATTGTTTTCATCTTTGGGGAATAGCAATGCATGAATAAGTGTTGCTGTTATTAAGAAATATGGAGGCAATTTTAACATTCAGTTCAGTTTTTCATTAATCTTCAAACATTGCCGTTGCTCCGTCATTTCTCGACTGCGTAAGTTATTGCTTCCTGGCTACTTCTGGTTAGTTTCATTTTTCGTCTTCTGACATGTTTACAATGCAAGGAAACGTTTGTGATTTGCTATTGAAAATGAAGTTCGATATTACTAGCTGCTATTTGTTTTCAAGATCTGGGCTATTTTACCCTTTTGACTATTGTATTTTTTTATACCTAAATGGAACGAATTTGGAAAATTTTAGATTGAATGCGAATGTAAAAGTCTCTGCATGTTGGTTTAGGGAAGAACTGATATCGAGCTTCTAAGTTTGGTTCTGGTATACTTCAGAGCAAAGGGCACTCACATCGGAAAGTTTTGTTTTTTTTAGTTTTTTTTATACTTTGCCAAAGATTAAGCTGGCGTCGATTTTTTTTCCCGACATCTCAGTAAAATATTATTAAAAAAAGTTAAATTTTTACATTCTAAATTTCTAAAAACTTACCATGTTAATTGGCACCAGTACAAATTTTTACTGAATTTTAGAAAATATATTTTGTATAAAAATCTCGCAGTTAGTGATATATAATACAAAGAGGAATTTAAATCTGTGACCAGAGTATCAAATAACAGAATCCAGAATATAACATGAATAACAATGATATAATAATTCATCGTTTTGAAACTAGAATTTTACCATATTTTCTTTATCAAGAAGACATCTTGTATCATTTCGTGATGCTATTTTGTTGGAATCGAACAACATACAATCAAATAACAAAATCTAGGGTTTTTTTTTGTTCTGCCTGTTCTAGTTGAAGGGTAGCAGTGCTGAGTATAAGGCAAGGTTAGTCCAGTTCGTAAAGCATTGAATTCGCATCATTTGGCTTGAGTTCGGACCCCGCAGGGCGATGACTCTCCGAATGCATGGTGGCTGGTTCATGCTTAAATCTGCTGTAGCCACAAAGTCCTCCAAGGTGAGACAATACCATTGGGTCAGAGGTGATCGTTCTCTGATTCCGTTCAGAATTACGATATGTTAATGTTATCTATGTATGAATGAAGTCCGCCTCGTGAAAAGAGCTGTGACACTTGTGTGGAGACGTTCTCTTGTCCCTAGATGCCGCTACTGAAACGGGAGATGTTAAAACTCGGTTTAAAATAGATAACTTCGTCAGAGGGCTTGTCTATGACAAGTATAATGGTGAATGGGAGAGTCTTTCTATGATATAAATCATTCTGTTTCGAAAATTATGTTTTTATTTAGAATTTGTTTCTAAAAATATTTATAATTATTTATAAAAAAATATTTATCAATCAAACAGTTTATTTTAAAAAGGATACAACAAAAATTTAATCTTGTATGAGCATAATTTATTTACCTAAAAATTTTTTTCAACATATTTAAATTCAAAGCAAATATGTTCTTTTTATTAAGAATTCTTGAAATTATTGTTTCACAAACTCATCATCATATGTATCCTAAACATTAATTAAATTAATCGAATAACTGCTGATTCCTTAGAATAATAACACTTTATATTGTGATCCAAAATGCATTGATCAAGAAAATTTTAAAACTTCTCCTTATCAGAAAATGAATGTAAAATTCAAACTTTATAAAAATAAAACTTATTAAATGTAATGATATAAAACTAATGGATAACATCCCCGTTTTTTAGAGAAAATTTTTACATAGTTTATTCGATTAATTTTCTACTATAGAATAATAATGAATTACACTCTAATTCCTTTATCTCAACCATTGCTTGTACCTTTTTTGCATGCCTTTATTTAATTTGATTTCTTTCGTGCATGAAAACTCCTAATTTAACCATTTCCTGATACAACAGAATTTTAAATTTACAAAATTGCTATAATATTAATCCTTGTAATGACAAGTTTCGGTTCATATAAAATTGAATTCTAATTTCATTTAAAAGACATCATAAGGCATGTAATTAAAAAATAATTACAAGCACTAATTAGTTTAATTATAAATTCTGAAATATAAGAAAAACTTTAAAAAATAATAAAAAAATATAATTTTGATTGCAAACACTTACCTTTAGTGTTGTACAAATACTAATGCAATCTTTTTTTAACAAAATACAACAGCAATAAGTTATAAAAAAGATAAATTACTGAAAACCATAAGATACGTAAATAAAATCACAATGAAATCCTATCAGCTGTTGGAAAATAAGATTTTAATTCGAGTATCGAGGTTAGAAATTTTTTAGCATTTACAAAAAGAATAAATCCACTATTTATATAAATTTGCAACAGAATATTCTCAAATTAGTCTTATTTCTTATTATTTTGGATATATTCTGAATTTTTTTCTATGTAAGCTCTAATGCAAAGACTTTTAAAATATAATGACCAAGAAACCCTGAAGCTCTTTCACACAAGCACATTGCAACAAACTTGGTAGTTCATTGGATGTACAGTCTTTCAGCTTTTTGTATACATAAACGATTAAAATTGAGGTTGCGCAAATAATCTTAGAATTATTCTTACACAGAATGATATATTTATGAATCTTTAAGTAATTTTGCAATAAAACAAAATTATATATATTCAAAACAGTTTAATATCACAAACAAATTAACATAGAAGCGAAAATCAATTAAAAAATAAAGCTTTTGAATGGCGAAATTTAAAAAAAAATGAAAGTATTCTTATATAATAATTTAGTTCTTCAATTGTTTTTGTGTATATTATTTGTTAAAAATAATGTTTAATGTTTAGACGAAATATTTTTCTCATCCATATTACACTCACGTGTAAACATAGTTAACACACTTTTATGCATTTAATAATTGTTTCCTACATTTGTAACAATATATGTATTTATCATAATGTATAATACTAAAACCAATTCCCAATTTACTAACTTAGTGCCTCGAAATATTTCACATTTGCGCGAAATAAATATCTTGAGTAAAGTTCTTTTACAATAACTAAAGTGAAAAGAATATCCATTAGATGATAAATTCATTAGGCAAAATATTGATTATTTTCGTTTTCTTTTTTTCGCTCTTTTGGCTTTTTCTATTTGGCGTTCACAAGTTTCTGCAAATTACATGTGCCTTTGACAGCCTGTTTTAGTGGATTAAGTTAAATTAAGGTTACAAAAAATAACTAATAAAGTAAAAGCATTCGCTCATGAAAAGGAAGAGATTAATTGACAGAGTAGCTGATTCTGAGTTTTTTTGTTTTTTTCCCAATCCTAATTTGAAAGTAAATGACATATGACAATATTTGTGCAACTATATGTTGCTCTTCTTAAATTAAGTTAATGCATTTGGGATATTGTGACAAAATTGCAAATATATTAATAAAAATGAAAGGTAATGCAAATTTAGGTAATCGTCAAGTTATTTTAATTCCTATATTTTATAGGAAAATTTGAAAAAAAAATTTAATACCATACCTTCCAATGTCAGATATTATTTCTTGTATTTTAACAGTATTTGGAACATAGTTTACTTAACGAAAGAAAAGATCGGAGAATTAAAAGGTTTCAATTTCCGGCGTGTTAAAGAAAACACAAGCAATTTATGTAGGGAAAAGTACATTTGGCTTTTAATTATCTCTGTACAACATTGTGGATATTTACGTCTTTCTAACTTACAGTGCATATTTTTAATCTGATTAGTTTAACAGCTGCCATTTATTGAAGTATGAATGCATGACAATAAAGTCACAATAATATTCTTTCCATTAAATTTTATAAAAATGATTGATTAAGTTTCTTTGGATATGAATTATATAAAAGAAAGGTAGAATAATTCAGGAAAAGTAAAAATAATCTTTCTCTCCAAAAGAAGAATATTTCCAATATATTACCATACCATAACTCAGTTTTAAATATGAGCATATCTTTTGATATAGTGAATGGCAAAATGAGTGAACTTAAAATTATGCAATGAGTGAAATTAATACTATGCAATGAGTGAAATTAATACTATGCAATGAGTCAAATTAATATTTTGCAATGAATGAAATCAATATTAATTGAATTATTGCATTGAATTGAATATTCAAAGGACTGCATTGAATATTATTTAAAGAACTTAGTTTTATAGCTGCCTTTTATTGAAGTATGAATGAATGACAATACATCCAAAATAGTATTTTTAAAGAAATTTTATTAAAAAAAATGAAGAATTGAAATTTTTTAGGCATGATTTGTATAAAAGAAAGTCAAACAAACTCGTACACCACTTAAAATAATTCTTTTATTCTGAAAGTGGGATATTTTCAACATATTACAATAACTACATCAGTTTGAAACATGATCATATCTTTTGATATAGTGGATGGCAGAATGAGTCAAATAAATATTATGTGTTTGAAAGATATATCAAAGAATACATGGTGTTGAATTCACATATAATGTAACGGAAATGTCTTCTTATTCATTTCCTGCTAATTATCAATATTTTTCTAAATGCATTAAAATAGCACGATTCAATGAAGTGCAGATTCCAGAAAAAAAACAGAAACAAATGAAGGGATTTACCTGGTTACTCGCACTTAACTTAAACTTAATAGAACTTATTTCATTTATACAATATGAATCGCTTAATTTTATAAGATCAGAAATTCAGTCTTCGAACAATCAAGAGAGATGTAAGTAAACTTTCCAAAACAATTTTATTTTAAATGTTTGGTTTTTATTTTAAATGTTTCTGTTATATACCATCTCATAATATATTTTTCTATTCTCTGATTCTATTAAATACCTGATTGTTCCAAAGCAGCTCTTACTGGAAATTTCAAATTACGGCATGTTCCATAGTTATTGTGCCACTCAATATTCTGCAAAAATCGCAGAGTTTGCACTCGTTTTAATAATTAATTCATGTGATAAATGGACATTTGAAAATTTTTGGATTTACATTGATAATTTAATTCATTGTTCTGATAGAAAGCAGAATCTTTAATTGTTTTCATATGCTTTGATTGGAAATATTAAAGAAATACTAAAGAAAAGTTTATGTATCCTTCACTAATCTTTAAAGGGACACGTGAAAATATTAAACGTAACTGGAGGGGCCTGAGATCTTGGAAATTCAAGTAATATGTTTTAGTTAAAATACCGCAATGGGATTCCTTTTCTATTTCTGTAGATATTGTTATTAAATTATTATTTCGTTTAATTTTTTTGTTAAAATTAATTATTTATCAACGCACATTTCCCCTTTCAATATATATCTATTATTAATCTATAAAAATGCATCTTTTTCTTTTACTATTTTTATTATAATTGATTTTAAATTATATAAATATTTGACAAAGGAATAGAAGACAAAAATCAACTATTAGATAAAAACTAAAACCTTTTTTTACATGAAATTATCATAGATTTAATTCCGGTGCACATATACACACTGATTACTTACAATAAATTCTTAAACATTCTGTCTTTTTTTTTCTTCGGTGGGCAAAATTTATATATTTTCATGTTTCCAACTTGATTTCTTCAAGAATTATCCACTTCTCCTGGAATTCCTCATCATCTTGTAAATTTCGTTTTCATTGACTTGTACAATTCTTGATATATTCTTGGATTTCTTTTCCTCTTATTTAAAACGCAATTGACTCTTTCACCTGGGATTTTAAAAAGTACTTTCTTTTTATAATAGAATTTACGTGATAAACTTTTAGGCAATAGCCTATAGAAGATAGACTAAAACCATTGCATGAATAAACGGAATTAAATTCAACAAATTATCATTTAAAATAATTTTTTCATAATGAAATTTACAAGAGTATGGTTTACTTTCTTGTTGACTTTCTCCATTCCAAACATAGATAATACCGAATTAGTCGAATTCGACCCTTCATTAAACTAAATATTCTGCCCATTGAAATCATGATTAATTCTTTAAAAGCATTTGAAGTTTTGAGTCCTAACAGCGATCAAAAAGTTAAATGATATTTCAAGGATCATGTTGCATAATAATTCTGCAAGGCTTGGATAATATTGGAATATTAGCAAGGAGTTGCGATATGCTAAAACTCTAAGAAACAAATAACTGTGATTTCTAATAAGAATG
The DNA here is from genome assembly GCA_026543865.1 of Argiope aurantia. Classification (NCBI taxonomy): domain Eukaryota; kingdom Metazoa; phylum Arthropoda; class Arachnida; order Araneae; family Araneidae; genus Argiope; species Argiope aurantia. The sequence goes on from JAPMOR010104650.1 coordinate 129,251, forward strand.
AATAAAATATAATAAATATAAAAGCAGAAAAATATATATTAAACTTTGTCTTTGTTTCAATAAAATAAAGAAAAAAATAGGATATCGAAGAAACGCGCTCAATTCTTTTTAATTAATTTAGGAAATCATGAGTGTGTATAATGTTAAAGCACATTTACTAATGCAACCATGGTGAAATATGGATTCATTCTATATTCTGTTCTTACATGTATTTCGGCTGCTAAATTTATGTCCTCATTCCGCTGTTACAAAGCTATTTTTCGACTTCTTGGTTTTGAGACAATATCAAAGCTCGCACCAAATTCTTTAAAGTTCTACGTTACACAATCATTAAAATCACAACAGCAAATCTTTTACGGACCAGATCAACTCAGGAAATCGATATTCGATGGAATTCTGCTCTCAAAATCTTCGGTCGTTAACGCAAAAAATCGGAATTTAATTGCTATTCGAATTGCCTATTTGCTAAAATAGCTCTAATTGATATCATTTAAGGATAATTAAGCAATTTGAAATTTGAAATGAAACCGATCATGGTTTTAAAGATATTTAAAACATGAAACATAATAAAGAGAGTAATTGTACTGAAGTCTCAACAGGTGTCTAAAACAGGAAATAGTTCTAAAGTTGTATTTCGTAAAATTTTGTTTTATTTAAATGAATTGTTCAAAACGTTTGAGTTTTGTTTCCAGTAAAAGCAGTTACAAAGTCAGAAAATATATTTAGCTCATCAATAATTGAACATTCTTTCACATATTTTATCTCAGGCGCCTAAATCCGTATGTTATTCCTTAAAATTAAAAGAAGATTCCTATTTTGAGAACCTTTCATGGTTTCCGATAAACTCCACGAAAGCTGAAAATTAAGTCTGAATTCTTTTTTAAATGTTTGGGAAAAAATAACGGATGTATATTTAAACATTATACTTATATTATAAAACGAAATAGAGAACGCTCTTTCCCTCCCACCTTTCAAAACTGATTGATGATATTTTGAATATTTTAGAAGGTAAAAAAAAAGAAATATTTCGACTGCTATCAGTTTTTAGTGCTGAAATCTGAAAAAAAAAATATTCTCACATCGCCTTCAGGAAATGTTTTGGGATAGTGAAGTTGGCGTTTTACTACACAGTTACAAATATTTCGAGAAGAAAAAAAATATTCTTAGGTATAAAAGGGCATCGATAAAACTGAATTTCCATTCAGATATTTTATTCAGCATTCTATTCAGCAAGAATGTATAAAATTTAACATTTTGTTAAGAGATTTTCATTGCTACGGTATGATTTATTGACTTTGTTTTGCTTATTACGTTGAGTACAACTTAAATTATTTAAATATAATCGGTATAAATACAAATATTAAACGTGAAACGCATTTAATTTCCAAGTTCCCATTAGAAGACATTAAGTAAAGATGTAATGTAATTTCAATGTTTTGAAATATTTACTTAAAGTTGTTCTCATTCATTTAATAGATTTTTATAAGAATAAAAGTTTGTTTAATTCATTTATTTACTTTCTAATTTATCACAAAAATTTATTACTTAATATAGAGCAAAAAATATCTTAAAATATCAATGGGTGAAATCTGCTACATTGTTATTTTCCACCTTTGTAAATTAATAACGTGTATGAAGCGGATATAAAATATTAACATAGACTCTTCTTCATCTAATAATTTATTGATCTATTTCAATACTTTTATTATTAAGGGGTAGTAAAAATTAAGGCAACAAAATAGCCCACAAACTAAACATTATATCGGATTATTAAAAAAAAATAACCAGTGTGATATCTTTGAATTCGTTAATATGCAGAATTATTTCCATTTATTTCATTATTATGAATTCATCATTTGATAATTCATAATTATTTCATCATTTCAGCGTAATAAAGTTTATTTATTATTCTTTGACTTATCGGAAAAAGACTTCAGGGCAAACCAATTCATCGATTCGAAAAGAAAGAAAAAAAAAAGAATCATCTTAGATAATTCTGACAGATCAACTACATCAGAGTAAATGCTAAATGCTGCTCGTTATCTTTGATTACTTGCTCTGTAATAAAAATTATCAGATACATTATCTAATTATTATTATCTAATAGATTATCTAATTTCTTACGAATTGCATTTCTGGATGGTATTAATAACTAGGTACAAAGTGCAACCAGTTAGTTTATTCAATAATTAATTATTCATTATATTTAATTGTAATTAAATCCCTTTGACAAAATTTCATGACCAAGATTCCGTCACATTTTTATATGTTAAAACCATAATTTTTAATTAATTTTACACATTTTCTTTTCCTTGTGTACATGAACTTTTCTAATAGAGACTAGTTCAATGGCATTATAGTGTTTTTAAAAATCTGGAATAGTCGTATACATAAATCTTCTCTGATTTTCACGGCATTGTAACTTCACTTTGCCATTTATTTTGTAAAATAAGCAGATATTAAGCAAAATCCTTCTTATATTTCAGCAACGAAAGAAAGAATGCAATAAAATAATTCAAGAAATAAGAGAAATTGCTTGAATTTAAGGTTAACAATATAAACTATGAATGGAAATCAGACTTCAGGAAACTTTTGCATGACAGTGAATTTGGTATCATTAAAAAATGATTTTTTTTTATTTGAAAATTATGTATATATTAATGTTTTGGTGCAAAATTTTTGAAAGGTATTGTAAAAATTCTTCAAAATTTCTTTATTAATTAAAACTATATCTAAAAGTTTTTGAATTTTCGAAATGTATATATTTTCCAAAGTGTGTATGCACCAGTTTTAGTAATTCTAAGTCAAACAGTTCTAGCCTGTAGAGTGCAACCACCCACACAAAAGCACATTCACTCTTAATAGTGAAAGAGATAGAGGTGGTTTAATTACTTTGGCTCCCCTACGAAAATAATTTTAATTTCAAAACTATGTGTACTTTTTTAATATATATATATATAAAGATATTTTGATGTATAACATTTCATATATATTTGTTTCATCAAGAAAACAACAACAACAATCATCTAAGATAACTCAAGCAAATCTACAAAATCACTGAATGCACGGCTCGTTAACCATGGTTGTTTCCACTGTATTAACGGATTCTCAGCTGAATAATCCAATTATCCTGTATAATTACTTGTAGAGTCATCCCAGCACACACCCCAGTTTAGTTCAATGGCAGAACTAGAAATTTCAACTGGGAGGACTACTTATTTAATCTATTCACAACCATTGATAACATTCAATCGCTGTTGCAAAGCGCTAATTGAGCTGATGTTGCAAAATAGAGTGCTTCTAATAGACACCATCACAAACTGCAGGAATTGGCTAATCAAGAGAACAGGGAATAGAGTGTAAATGGATTTCAGCCGAAGTGATTACCCGGGATATCGGTCTCTTTATGTCAGATGTACTTGGCGTTATTCAACAGTGGGCAGACTGTTGCAACGTGACCAATTCATCTGTGATTTATGGAAACTTATTGAATGCAGGTGTTGCAGAAGTGAATGTAAATTAATAATTCAGGTAATAGGAATGTAGATAGAAGAGTGTTTTTGGAAATTAATTTTCATATGTCTTTTATAATGAATGTTACAGAATAGAACACTAATTCCAGATCTGTAGTTGCAATAAATGTTCAAACGTTTGTATGCGATAGGTTTCATTGCAAGGAGGTAAAAAACAAAATGACGGACAAAATTTTTTGTCCCATTTTGATAGAAAATAATTCATAAAAGAAAACTGTATATTTAATAACTTATTTTGCAGATTTATAGAATTATAGAGAGATAACATTCAACGAAATAAGTGATTTGTTACAAATAAAACAGATTAAAATATCAAGTAAAATAAAGCTAAATATTTTATGTCATTTTTAAATGAAAATTTGTAATTCATAGTTAAAATTCTCTTTTATAAACAAATATGCTCAAATCTATTTCTTTTTGTGTTTTATATTGAAATGATTTACTTTATAATATAAATACAAACTATTAAATACCCATCTAGATAATGAATGAATAAACAGAAAAAAATAATTTACATTTGCTTTTTCTTGATTCATGTTAATTGTTGTATGATTTTCATATAACCTTCAGAAGTAGAATTTGTAATATTTTATGGAAATTTTGATATCTATCACATACAAGGGAATAATTGGATTTTAAATACTAAAAAAGTAAAAAAAAAAAAAGAATGTGTAACAAAATATTCTGAACATGCTACTTAATAAACAATAATAATGAATCCTAAGCAATACAGAAATCAATAATCGACCTGCCTCTTAGAGTCAATAATTTGATTAATCATTATAATAATAATTATGATTGGAATTTTCCAACATTTAGAAACCCAGAAGGTAGGCAAAGAACAATTTTATTCTTTTACATTAAGAATTAAAATAATTCAAATATGTTTGCATATCATTCATCCAATATAAATATTAAAATAATTCCTAATTAATATTTATATCGGAGGAATAAAATTCAATTAAATCTTTGATTTTAACACTAAATTTCCGCATTTAAAAATCAAAATGAAAATTTATTTCAATATTTTGAATAAGACTTTAGGACAAATTTTATTAAAGTCATCACCATTATTTCACTGACTTTTTTTAATCAGATAGAAATATAGATTTATAGAAAAATTTTACTTATTTATAGTTGAGGCTCAAATTTTTGTGCACAAATTTAATTCTGAAGTTGAATATATCTATTTCAAAATAGTAGCAATGTGAAACTTTATTTCTTCTCATATAAACATGGACAAAATATCAAATATCTCTGGAAACTATCCGATTGCTCAATTTCGAGAAAGATCATATAAAAACACAAATCTTATCTTAGCATTAAGTTTCTTGCGAAAATAGCAAAACTTTAAATATAATTCGCAGATTGCTCATTTTCGAGGAAATGAAGCAAGAAGGTAAATTTAATCTTAAGCACTCCCTTTAATGTAATTTCCTCAAACCCCTTTAGGATGATTAACTCCCTGTCCTCCAGCGAACGAAAAAAGAAAAGGAAATTAAGTGACATCAAGGTGTGGCATCTCTTTCCAACCCCAACCTTCCTATAACGACTTGAACTTCATCATAAACCTCAACGGATCAATTCCAGTCACTCCCCACTTTTCACCGCAGGCCATCTGGGATGGTCCTTTGTGACAAGTAACAATAGTGCCCGTCAGCGTAAACAGCGAGCGTAATGAGAAATCCTTAGATATTCGGGCCCAAATATCCCTCCAGTGACGTCAGAACCCATAACGCTCCACCCCAGAAACTAGAGGCTGAATCGCGATTTCATAGCACTGGCTCTTTGAAGTTGTTGATTGCTCCCTATTCGTTAGAAAGCGCCCTGCCGTGAAGTCCTAGTTCATAAACTGTGGCCCAGAAATCCACTTGAACCGTTACTTTTGTGATCCAGTCAGCCAGTGTGAATCAACACCACTTTGATCTCGGTTCAATACCTCGGCTATGAAATTACCGAGCACGGGAGAACTGATTTACAGAACTGCATTTCGCTGGATTCATGATATAGCCAGTTTATTTAAACGCGAGGGTAATATTAGTATCCGCGAAATTTTGTCAGTATATCAGAAAGGTTTACAGAGGAGGAGTTGGTATCAAACGCGGCTTACCATCTCTAAATTATCTGTATACTTAGTTCGCTTCTTTATCTGTGTCAATATTCCATATTTGGTTAATAAAGTTATCGACATTAATCTATTTGCTAATTCTCTCATCTGATATCGTATTCCTATTTGGGAGAAGAATTAATTGCTACTATTAATTTAATACATTAACGCCAATATCGATGCTATTTGCTGTTCAAAATTTCACATGCGGAAGTTAAGTAAGACAAAGTAATACATAGCCACCATTATAATATCTCTGTGTTTTAGAAATAAATGTTGAATTTTATGATTTAATTAATAATGAAATTGTTAAAAGCGTTAAAATATAATGACGCTTTTAAAAAATTTAATAATTAAATTGTTGACAAAATTATCACATTTTTATCCAAGAATATAAAGGCATTTTTTTTAACTTCAAATATTAAAGATTTTGTTTAAAATTGAAGAATATGTAAGGGCTATAATTTTATTATTCTACGTACACCTTAAAGCACCTTACAAAAAATTTCATTCATCACAACTGCCAAGTTGTCATATATCGATAAAGTTATACAAATATACATGCATATACGCACATATACATACCAAGTAATTGTTATCTGCCTATCTGTAAATAAATAGATAGATATAGATAACAATTACTTTCTAGAATATTTGTGATAAGAATAATTTGCGTGAAATCTCTGTGATGATTTCTTATCATTCAGAAAATGAAATAATTAAAAAAAAGTTTCAGGCATTTAATAAAAAATAAAGCTATTATGAATGCAAATTGCCTCATGCAACTTGATAGAATGTTGATATCTTTAGCATTCAATCTAAAATAAGAAATTAAGTTAAAACATTTTCACAGTTTTAACTACATGTAAGATGGGAGTATTAAATCCATCGACTTATAATTTGGTATTTTTGTTAATCAGTCTAGCATTCTTTTCTCACATTATGCTTTGTATTCAATATTTTTATTCACTGTCTTTTGCATTACATAATCTGAAGATTCTAGTTGCATTGTCTTTTGCATTACATAATCTGAAGAATCTGATATAATATAAGATGGTTGCATCAGATGTATTGTAGCCATATTTTACACACATGTTGTAAAATTATATTTCTCATATATAAAGAGATTGAATAAAATGGACTAGACAATGATTGACAAAGGAATCCTAGACAATGATTGCACTTGCATTACACAATTGTACATCAGACAAGAAAGATTCAAGCTTACTGTCAACCCAGTTTAAGAAAAGTAATGTTATATTATTCTAATTTACTTCAAAAAATCTAAAATCTAAAGTTATACAATGTAAATTAAACAAATATGTATTATTTTGAACCTATTCTAATATAATATATTAGCTGCTTATAGACCAATTCTTGATGCAATTCATACAATTCCACACAATTTCTTGAGAAACACAATGTCTTCCACACAATGTCTTAAAGATACTTTATTTCTTTAAGAATATATTTAATCTAATTGACAAAAAAATGGAATATTCCTATTAGAAATTTTGCCGACTTATCATTTAGAGCTTTTATCCTCATCAGAAAAAAATTTTGATTGCCAAAATAAAAAAAATTAGATTTTAATTTTTTTTTCTAAATATTTGTTTACGTCACAAAGAATTAATCCTCCTGAGAAATTTTTTGAGCTTATACAGTGTATTATATAAGATGTAAAATTAAGTAATTATGTAATATCATCAGAAGACAGAAAATTCAGAAACCATACTATCAGTCCAAAATTAAGTAAAATGATCTGTTTTACTACAGATTTTCTCATTCTCCGAGCTGTCTTGAAAGCAAAGGAAGATTGATAGATAAAGCAACCTTTCTTTTTCTTCCTTGTGATGTGAACCAGATCTGCCTGCCAAGAAATACTGATTGATCGATGAAGAAATAACACACTTCTCTGATTGTGAGAGTGGTGAGATTTTGAACTGAGTGACATTGATAGGCAGGGTAAATGGTTCATAATATAAACTCAAACTTCAAAACATATACGTATAAAATGTTTCCTAAATTTAAAAAAAAAATGCTTTGTCTTCAATCATTTGCAAAGTGTTATAAATTGGATATAATTTTTTAATGCTTGCTGCAATAAAGCCCAGAAGTGTGTTAAAACTTTTATCAAATAATTGTGGAAAATTCAAACATTTTCATCATGATACAATTTTTTAACCGTAAATATATCACAGGAAAGCATTTCAATATAAAATTTAGAAATGACTATTTTGGAGAAAAAAAACAATAAAGAGGAATTTGCTTTTTTAAATTATTTGAAAATAATATTGTTAAGGAAAAATTCGAAGTCCCACTTGCTCAATAAAAAATAGCAATGTTTTATTCTTCATGAAGACAGTAGAAAAACATAGTTCCTTGTTGTAAAGAACTATACTCTTTACTGCAAGAAACAGTACTTGCAGTAAATAGCATAGAACTAAGAGAGATTTTGCTGGCTATTTCATTCAACTACTCGTTTAATTGCTTCGCTGTCAAAATGACTCATTCTCATTCTGGGCCTCCGCTTTCTATAAGATAGGTAACAGGACATCGAATGATCTAGAAAAAATGCTGAAACTCGAATCAAAATGAAGCTATCTCCAAGACTATCTATCCATTTAAGATCCTTCATTTATGTCGACAAAATCGCCGACTCCATTGCTAAGTCTAATGGTCACTAACTTAGCATTCATTCAACAGTCATCAATCTCACTATAAAATCATTTTTCCTGCCAGGAGACTTACTGCAAGGGAAATTAAAATTACAATTCTTAACAATATTTATTATCTCTTTAGACTCTCTGACAGGTGTTACATAAATTTAACTTCTTATTGTAGCAATCTCTAGAATGAACATTTGTGATAATGATATGGATGCTTATGCTTACTTCATATAAAAAATCACATTTATACAATATGTGTGAAGACAAAAATTAATATATCTCTCAAGAAAATTATGTAAATCACTGCAGAAAAGATTCAACAAAGAGTGATGTCTAAATAAACTCTTCTATAAAGAAAAAACTACACTGTTTAGAATGAGAACAGAAAATAAAATTTCTCCGAAACGAAAACAAAAAGCAGTACGCAATTATTGCAAAATGTTTACAAGATGTTCAAAAAATCATCATGTTTATTTGAAGAAGTTTGCATGTATGCCCTATAAGGATTATCTGTGATCATGCAATGATTTACTATGATCGCTAAAATCCAATTAGCAATTTATTTTGGTAATACAATTGAGTATCAATAAAGTTGCTTTTGAAAAATAGTATCCCCTATCACAATTTCTCCATATATCCACTAAAGTAACTTCTTTAGGAGAATCTGTTGAATATAAAATCTTCCAAACTCTGACATCGAGATGGAATAACGATAATTATTTTTACATTTCTGGAAAAAAAAGTTTATTGCATGTATCGATTTCATCATTAAAAGACCACAATGAAATCTGAAATTTTACAGAAGTATATTGGAAAAACTAAACTATTCTTAGCTTCCTTTTTTTAATCTAGAGAAATTATAAAGATAAACACGTTTATAAAACAATTACTTACTTTTTTTGTTATTCAACAAAATTATCTCAATTATTCTCACAATATAACACTGAATATGTCTATAAGTATCTAGTAACGTTTCACAAATTAATGAATAAAATATTTCACATTTAAATATAATTTTTTTTCCCAAAATATAACTCAAAGAATTTTCTGCAGTAGAATTGCAAAAAAAAAAAATTTAGAACTTCAGCAATCAGATTTCATATAAATTTCATCACGCAAAACAGGATGTCTGAGCTTCTAATTTACTCAAAGGGAGAAATAATTTATTTCTATTTTCAGTATATTCCTTATTAAGTTTGCAATTACAAGTATGCTGTGGAAAATTCCTCGCGGTTTTAAAAGAAATTGCAGGAAACATAGAGCAAAAATATTTCTTTTAGACCCGGAAAAGATTTTCATCTGGTTTTTCATAGTTTCTTTCGTCTTGTTTATAAGGCGATAAAAATTATTACCCATGTGGAAAGAAGTCTCCTACAAAAGGATTTCTAAGAATTCTGATCTCGGGGCAGACTTTGTCTGAAAACTATTCCAGACAGTCTCGAAAGAGGGAATTTACAAATTGCTTCTGTTTCTCGTTTCTATGAAGTTATTTAAATAACCATATATCCAGATATGCTCCGCTCCCTTCTGGAATTTGAAACTTGAATTAGCATACAGTTTTCTTTAGAGAACTAATAAATTTTAGAGCGGAAATTTCCCAGATGGTATATATCCAAATTCTAATTTCAAATGTTATATTGAATTTACTTATGCGAGTTTGTATTTACATCTTGTTTTACATGAAAAAGCGATACGCTGAATAAATATTATTTGCCTACAAGTAAAAGCATTATATAATCTGACGTAAGTCACTCCATAAATAATCACTACTTCTTATATATTAATGCTTGTAAAATAATGACATCATTCTATCTTGAGTGTTAAGTTTTATAAATAACCACTGTCGGTCACATGATTACACTGATTTATATCATTTTTATTAGTTTATTTATTATTTTATTTAAATTATTTTATATATGTGACAATTGCTTTATTACATAAATTGGAAAACATTGTTTAGGATTACCAAATGGACTTATTTATGTAACAACTATTTATTAGGGTCACGACACAAGATAAGATAGAGTTTACAACTTTAATATCTAATATGAATGCATTAAATCATAGATTGGAATTAAATATATTCGATAACAGAATGTTTGCTGTTTTCATATATTTTTCAAAAACTTTACTGTTCTGGGAAGGGAGCTGCTTCAGCTACTGTGAAAGTTGCAGTTAATATCATTAGAGAGAATATCAACTCTTTCTTTAGCTGTAATTTATGACTTTTTGAACTGGAAGTGGACTGCATTGTCGAATTGCTGACATTTTATTTCACTTGTTCTAGACATAAAAATACTGAAACACAGAAAAATGGATGAACTATCGAAAAATTGATGCATGAGATTGCAATTCTAAATAAGTGGGAAAAATATTATTTTCTGTAAATAATTTTTGGAATAAAAATAGAAATGTTTTTATCCCCTCCCCTTTCTCAGAAAAGAAAAAAAAAGAATTCTGATATATTAAATGAACGCTGGGAATTCCCTATTTCTTTTTCCGGGATCTGTTTGAATTGCATGATTTTATTTTGTTTCCAGTAGTAAAATTCAGAATTTTTTCATTTATTATTTAAATGAAATAAGAATCAACAAAGAATTTGCAAAATTAACACAGAATTGTAGTGATGTTAAAATCAAATAATTTTCTTATTTAATATTAAAAATTAATTGTCGTTCAGTTAGGCATGGTAATTTATTAATTCACCCAAATTACTTATTATGTTATACATTTATTTATTGTACTTCAAAAGTAAAATGCTTTCGATAATTCTTATTTTTTACCACCGTCATCATTTGAAATCCTCAAGAATACTGTAACGACTTTTTAATTGTATTTGTACAAATTAGAAAAGCTCTGCTTTTTGTGTATAAAATTATACTTTTAAATTTAAATGTAATTTCATTTTAGGAGGAATGATATCGCTTTATTTTTGGAAATTGATTCGTAGTTACGAAATCTCTTTACTAAATATGATACTTAAATAATTACTTATTAATCAAACAAAAAATATTATATTGAAAAATTTGGCTAATTGAACAATGCATTTTTGACATTAAATTAAAACAAATATGCAATTTTAAGCAATAGCTTATTTATCAACGAATCATAAATGATTATTTCTAAAAAATTAGGAATTCATGATTGCTTGCTCAGAGAGTATTTTACAAACTATTTTAAACATTCCTTTTTATTAGCAAAGTCTTTTTGCAAAAAGATAAAGAAGAAACACATTAAGATAAAAATTGTTAGATGATGAAAATGAAATTTGGTTAAATTCGCATCAAATACTTTTTTTTGAAAAAATAATATGCTTACTTTAAAATTGTTAAAAATTACAATTTTTTTTTCAACACGGTGAATTTATTTTTTTCTACATCAGTGTGCCTGTCAGGAAAGCACAGTTTTAGTTCGTCAGATCTTTCAGAATAATGGAAAGGAATAACTATAATTCCTGGAATAAAGATATAGAAAGAAGGAAAAAAACTGAACTATAGAGTAAATAAAAGTTCTTTTTTTTTTTTTTGCTTTAAAGTATTTTAGAATGTTATTCTTATCCCGAGAAGATTTAATAACCTTAGATAATTCATTTATTCTTGTAACCTAATGGACTTCAGCGGAATCTTAATATATTTAAAAAGTAGATTACTTTATAATTCGCTCCTTTTTTTCTCTTTAATTCCAAAAAAAGATTACATGACTAAAAAAAATAAATTTTTGTTTACAGAAAAAGCGTTATAAAAATTTCTAATATTAATAGAGATAAAGTGCTCATATTTTTCAAGTGTTTGAATTGTATGGTAATGAAATGATGCATTAAGATGTATTTTTTTTTCTTTCGTTGCAACTCATACAAATTAAAAAGGAAAGGGAGGATATGTTATAGTTAAAATAAATAAATTCAGGATACACAACAATATTTATAAGCTTATTAATGCCATGCTCCTTTCTGAAGGCGAATATAATTCAAATTTCTTGTCTTTAAACTAAACTGGAGACTTTTAATTATGAAATTAACTGGCTTTTATATTGCATGTTATTGTAAATAAATCAGAATAAAACAATTAAATTTACTATTTTCACTTTTTTGCTTCTTTTTAGCTTAAATTCGTCAATATTTTGAAAAATAATAATATTCAATATAGAGAGATGAAAGATATAGGAGGGATTCTGAGCTTCCTTATCACTCTTATTTAGAAAATGAATAATTTACTTATAGATTAGTTACGAATCATTTCGTAATATTCAATCACTTTACAGTATTCTTAAATAAAGAATATGCACGTGATATGCGACATGCACACTAATTTAATGAGTGTAAACCAGGAAAATATAAGGGTATGTCAATTCATATCCCTATATGATTTTTTATACTACCCCTTAAACTAATGTGCTCGTTGATAAGACGCAGTTTTAATGCTGAATTGGAAAATGCAAGATTGGAAAATTTAAAAAATGTTTATATTTTGCTCATGCTATCATGGTCATTTTTATATCACACTTAAAAATCGTTTACGCATACATTTAAAGCCAAGGAATAGTAAAATTAGATAAATTAAAAAAACCTATTTTACATAATTACGAAATGAACAATCATTTTGACTACAGTGGAAATCATTTTGCGATTTATAGTTAAATTACAAATACTGGATTTAATTTAAATTTAAAAAAGGAATGAAATAGAAAGGCTTTATGCAAAATATTTTTTAAAAAAAAATCAGTAGTAAATCCAAACTATATTACCCTACATCTTTAAATCCTAGAATAGAGTACAAAATCATTTCAAGATATTGATTGTAATGAAATTAATTCAAATGCCTATTTCAAATTCATAAACGCATTAATTGGAAGTGCTTTAGAGAACGGATCCTGAATTCTGAACAGCAATGGGAATAATTTTCAGATTTATAACTATATTGTATTACAGCTTATTGTATTACAGCTGTACTTACAGCTTCAAAAAAAATGTTTAAATGGTGATGCATGATGAAAAGATTTAAAAAAAAAGAATTGTAAACCCAAACCAAATACTCAATGCCTTTTCAGATCTTGGAATAGCAGCTTTAATAATCTGAAGATATCTATTACACTGAAATTACTTCAAATGCTCCATTTAAATTCATAAATGCGTTAATTGGAAGCATATTTAAGAAGGAATCCTGAATTCAGGGCAATGATGGAAATCATTTTAGGATTTATAATTAAATTGTTTATTCTGGATTTACTATTTCAAAAAAAGTGCTTAAATGGTATTGCATTACGCAAAAGATGAAAAAAATGAAGACAATCGTAATCCAATCCAGACAATCAATTCCTTTTCAGATCCTGGAATAGCAGCTTGATAATCTGAAGATATTGATTGCAATGAAATTAATTCAAATGCTCAATTCAAATTCATAAATACGCTAATTGCGAGCACATTAGATAACGAATCCTGCAGGCGTTCCGAGGCAAATTCAGCCAGAGAGGTAATTTGCATGGGTGACCTTTCACTACTAAGTTAATAATGTCAAATATTCTTAATTCCTTTGTTCTGGCGCGGATCAATTCAAATTAACCCTTTATACTCCTCCCTACATCATTTTGCTTCAGCGATTCCCGCATATTTTCTTCTTTATTCGAATAGCTTTTGTGGAGGATTCCAACGCAGGACCATGTTAGAATTTCCTGACAATTATTTAACAAGTTAGGGAATTTTATTACCGATTCTTGCTATTCCAGGTGCCTTTGACAAGCAGTGTCGTACGAAAGTTTTGTCGGGAATAGCAATTATTTTAACAGTTCTTCCGATTAAATTTACCTTTCAGTAAGGTTTTTTTAAGGCTAAAATGTTTTTGCTCCATTGGTCGATCAATTAAGGCAACTAATCAGGTTTCACGTTGCTTCTAGCCATTTCAGAGCGTTACTTATCCAATTGATGGTAAAATGAGATCAAAGTTGCGTTGTTGAAATGGTTCTTTATTTTCTTTCTTTTTTTTGTCGCTTCCATTCTTTTATTTAATCTTTTTCAGAAGTTCTGTCCTTAATGGATTGTATTAATCATTTCGCCTGAGAAAATTGCAGATTGCCGTGCTGATAAATTTGTCATCTGAAAAATTAATTAATTAAGAATGTATGCCTGTCTAATTATAACTGGTTAAAAAAAGAATTTTGTTTAATTTTTTACTCAATTATTTTGTGGCCTATGCTATGAGTGTGATTACTTATTAATAATTTATATATTTTCCAATAAAATTAAAACCTTTATCCTCGTTGGCTCATTTTTCACAGAATTTTGTAATATGAACAAATAAATTGATCAGTTAAAAATTGGGAAGGAATCTTTCATGTTTCTAAATAATTCCTTTTCAATTAAAAAAACGTGTTCTTTCAAGAAATGGTTTATTTATGGGTTTCAATATGCAAATCTTATATTTGAATTATTTAATACCATGTTGAACAGAAGGAACACAAAACCACCAAGTAGTTTTTAAATAATGACGTTTCGTTAAAATTTCCTTTTTGAACAATTCCAAAATTTGGACATAAAATATAATTGATTTTATAATGAAAAATTGTATCTCATCAGTTTGAAAATATTTTTTAACACTTTAAAAGATGAGTTTTTGATTAACTACCCGATTGCTGACAATTATCGATTCAGAATGAATAAAGCAATTATTTAATTTTTATTAAATGTTTTATCAAAAAATTGTTCATGATTCTCTCAACGAAGTATTTCTACGCTTCAAATTATGATTGCAAAAACGCCTGTTATTTTAATAGAGGCACTCATTCACTTTCTTTGGCAATTGACCTTTTCTAATGCAGCCATTTTAAGATATCATAACGTCATTAAAAACATTACGACAATGGTATTTTTTTCTAATTACATACTGTTTTTAGAGGATTTAAAACTTAATTTTCTGATTCCTTATGCTGACTGTGAAAATAATAAAATGATCTTGCTATTGCTCAAATAAAATTAATCTTTCCTCCTCAAGTTTTAGCAAATGATTAAATATTGATTATTAATTCAAATAAAAATAATGTGTGATTAAATATTTGATATAACAGTTGAAATGGTATACATTTTACTTAAGCAATGATATCGACTGTTAAAAATTATTCAAAAATTATTTCAATAAATTTCAAATTTTAATAAGAAAGTGCTCAATGGGTATCACTGAAAAGAAAATTGAATTTTAAAATTGTTTTGCTCTAATATTTTTAAAAGAATTGTTGCCTGATTGCAGGAAAATCACTCTAAATATTTGATAGATTAAAATTTCAAAAAAAAAAAAAATCGAAGATACATTCAAATTCCCCACTATATGTTAAAGTTGGCATATCTATACTAAAAGGTTTGACCTTATAACGAGTATTAGTTGGGATGAAATAAAATATATTGCAAAGAGATTTTCATCATTAATATATATATATATATATATATATATACCAACTTACATAATTATCATTCTTTTTGTGTTAGTTTCTTATAAATTCATCGCATTGTGTTTATTTGATTGAAACATTTAGTTCAAAAAAGATTTAAAAGTTTGAAATGCTAAAATGTGTTCCCTAGGAAACGGAAACAGTGATAAGTTATTGCAAGATAAATTTAATTTTATGTAAATGAGAAAAAAAAAACCCAGAGCGAACTGTTATTGAAATATGACCTCGTTTGCAAAAGATATTTCAATATTTTGTTATTCTTATTTTTCATACAATAATAGAAGAGCAATTTAAGATATAATGAAAAGTCGGTAAAAAGAGCTGCACATCTTTCTTAACAACGATTTAGCTGATATTAATTATATAAAACTCAGTTTCGTAAGAAAGGAAAGCTTCTTCATTTTTGACAGATTTTTAGAATGCTTACTGTATATTCTATTATTTGCTTTAGGTTTATCTTGTTCTGTCTTGTTACATCTGCTACCCTTTGCCTTAGAATCTTCTTAATATGATTTGCTACATTAGCTACTTTTATTTCCAATTCTCTTTAAAATATTTTAATATTCCATACCACTAGACTTTTTTACAAAATGTCAAATTGCTCTGATTAAATTTCTTTAATTTCTTAAGTATTTTTAATTTCTCGCATACGAAAAGGACGTTTTGTAATCATCGAAAATTTCGAACTCGAAATTCTGACAAATCTCCACGTTTCGCTCAAAGAACACATTTTTAAAATGCCTTTATTTGTCAGTTTGAAAACCTTTAAACTGCATAAATGAAATCTAATACATACTCTACATTCCAAAAAGATTTCTATCCAGTTTTCAAAGAAAATTCTATTCCTAAGAATTCTACCTCTCTGACTATCTGAATATAAATATACTCAATAATTACAGGTCGAAGAGAACTAGACAGATAAAGTTTGTGACATAGACTTAACATCTAAAGTAGAAAACCATATCAAAATTGGAACTAAATCTGCTGATCTTCGGTCTGTCTGTAATTTTACAAGCCTTTAACACAAAACCGCAATGACTTAAATGTAAGAAATTTTGTTCATAATTTTGTGAATACATTTGCAATTTTGTATCACACTTTCACTAGCCAGTTGGAAAAAATAATTTCAAAATGCATATTCAATGTGCTGGTACTTGTGTTAGGAAACACATTTCTGAAATTAATCACCAAAAATTGCCAAAGTTAGCATGTTGTCACTATTGTTTGCCAATGCCACGCAGTTAAGGATACACACTACTTCTTTTGTCCCAATAATCTTAGAGAATATATGAGAAGTTTCGGGAAGACCACTCTCTCCGATAATCGGAAAATACAGTTGTATTAATAGATATAAATATCGAAATTAAATACCAAATATTATTTACAAAAGGAAATTATATTCTCTAATAATTATAAATATAATAATCAATAAATAAATAAGCAATACTTAATGGATACTAATTACATGAAATGCATTTTGAAAGGGGGAGGGGATTTTAGCAGCTGAGAATACACAATTTTAATCCAACCATGCTCTAATTTACGGACATGCGTTTCAAATTAGGTCTGAATAAATCAAATTATAAATTGGAAACATTAAAGAGCTTATTATGGACATCTCTTACATTCGTATTCAATAAATGCGAAGCTCATGATTCTGAATTCATTAAATTAGATAATTAAAGGACTGAAGATTTAATCAGATATAATTGAACAAGACATTTCTGAACTACAAATAATTAAATAAGTAATAAAATCCTAGACATAATCTTTATTTTATTATCACATAATTAGCAACATGTCCTATTATATAATATAAGCATAAAATTTTGAATAATCAATGGCTAAGCATATTTTTATATCATAAAGAGGTTTGTCTAATGAAATGTTTGCTTTCACGCAAATATCTCCACACAAATAACTGTGTCCGGAATTTTC
Organism: Argiope aurantia; assembly: GCA_026543865.1. Classification (NCBI taxonomy): domain Eukaryota; kingdom Metazoa; phylum Arthropoda; class Arachnida; order Araneae; family Araneidae; genus Argiope; species Argiope aurantia. Next base: position 146,932 of record JAPMOR010104650.1, read on the forward strand.
ATGTAGTCATTTGATTTAAATAAATCTGAAGTTTTAACTAGCATGTGTGTACATTTAAGTAACTTTTAGAATTACTAATATGGTTACTTTTCATATATACTCCAAACATAAAAATTCCAGTCAGCTAGATAACAAAATGACATTCTTTTTGATTTATTTCGTCTTGTAATTTGTTTGCAATTCTTATGGACACTCTATATTTCAATTTTTAATGTCTTAAGAAATGTAGTTATGGATATATATATGATGAAGTAAACATTTCCGAGTTTATATATATATATATATATATATATATATATATATATACTTTAATCTCATGATTACTCTCCAGTTTTAGGAAACTTTATGCTACATAATTATGTTTACACTGTCTATTTTTCAAACACCTTCATCGTTTAATTAGCATGTTGTTTGAGTTACTGGTTATGTTTGAAAATAAAAACATCTGAAAGAGAAAAAATTGAATAGTCTATTAAATGAAATAGATTATCTATAAAGCATATACAGATGGTTTTAAAAATAATGGAAACACCTGTAATAAAAAGTGACATTTTTGAATGCGCTTCGTAAGTATTAAAGTATAATAATAGCCACCAGTTTTTTTATATATAAATAGCTATGTATATATTCTGATAGTTTGTGTAAGCTTATTTAAAGTTCTGTAATTCTTCATTTTTTTTTCAAAAGCATAAAATGTTGGATCTTTCAGATTTTCAAAGAAGCTAAATTCTAGGAGAAAGTGTGACCAAAACATCGCAACTTTTAGGTGTTTCTACTGGTACGGTGCCTAATGTCATGGCAGCAAACACACAGCAAACAAGACGAACTCGGCTAAACAAAATAATAGGCGGAAAGAGAAGCTCAGTGAAAGAGATTGACGGGTATTGAAGCGCATTGTTATGTCTAAAATGCGTATGCAGAAGTGACCGCAGAACTCAATACCATCTGAATTCTCCAGTGTCAGAGATTACAATTAGAAGGAACCTTCATAAGCAGAACACTTATGGCAGAGCAGTAATTCTCAAACCACTTGTCACAGATATTAATGGTAAACTTAGTCTTCAGTGATGTCACACTCACAAAATCTATTCGAGTAATCAGCGGAAGAAAGTAATATGGTCTGACGAATCGCTTCACACTTTTCCCTACAACAGGACGGCTACACGTTTGGAGGACACCTACACAAGCGTATGATCCTAATTCCCTCCTTGTTACGATATGGGCAGACATTTCGCGGTTTTCTATCGGACCAATCGTAACTCTGAAAGGATTGCTCACTGGGAAGAAAAAAAGATAAATTTTGACTGACCATCCTATGATACAAACTTTGTTTCTTGCAAGAGATGGCATTTTCCAGGATGAAAATGTACGCATACATACAGCGAGACTTATCCAATCATGGTTTGATTAACATGAGGATGAAGTTAAACATCTGCCTTGGTACGCACAAGCATCCGACCTCAAAATAATTGAACCATTATGGTCTATTTTAGAGCGTCCAATACGGAATAGATATCCTCCACCGGCATCTCTGCCAGACTTTCACAATATCTCCAGGAAGAATGGTACAATTTTCCTCTAAACACTATTCAACTTTTGTATGAATCGATTCCTTAGTGAAACCAAGTTGTATTACATGCCAAAGGCTTTCCTACACTATACTAATAAATGATTTTTTTTTAAATCTAAGATGTTTCCATTATTTTGATAACCACCTGTACATGTACATATTGTTCCTTCAGCAAATAAGCAGGATGAGACTGCCTTTCAATTTCAGCTCTATCGATTATATTTTATAATAATATTATTCAAATAAAACAAAAACTAATTCAAGGATATAAAATAATGTAAAATATCCATGTTGGTGTAAAAAAAACAAATGCAAGAAAGTGTCCAATGATTAAAACAAAACCAAGAAATTATTTTTTAAAAAGTTAAGAAAATATATAACAGAAAAGCCACGCTTTCATTTCATAGAATGAAAATGTAATCAAAGCATTCACATACTCACATACACAAGTGTGTGTCTGTTATATATGAGTGGCATAAGAAACTTCTACACATGTATTTTGATTCTTGGATTGTTTCAACAGTTTTCAGTACTTATAAACGGAAATAACTGAAATATATACATAATTGTTGTTTGTAAATGGTCTGTTTGAATATTGATTGCAGCTATTAAAAAATTGTAATATAATTATTAAAAATTTAGTTTTAATAAATAAAATAAAAATTTCTTATGTCTTATTCTATTATATTTAAGAAAATTGTTGGTTTCTTCAATTGCATCAAGCATGGTTTAAGTTATTAAATTTATCTCTTATCTCTCTCTCTCTTTCGGTGTACAAGCATGAGGAGAGCGCTATTTATACTATTTTATCTTTAAACTAATATTATGTTGCAATTCATTATATTAAAGTTTGATATTTATACTGCCTAGCTCTGATTCATTTATATATGAAAAAATCCATCTACTTTTATTCATATTTAAAACTGTCATAAAAATTTCCTATTTTTTTAAACATTTTCTTTTGTGATAATAACTTGCATGGAGAATTAAAAAATCGTATTTGATGTCAAGTTTAAAAAAAATGACGATAGTAAAGATTTCGCAAAATTTATTTGTTCGGTTTTCTTTTAATTTCTGTAAATCTTCATAGGAATTATTTAATAACTAAATCGATATGTTATTATAATTGCTACTAGGATTTGTTCTTTATGCAATTCGAACAGGACACTCCGCTTTCAAAGATATGAACATCATTTCCATAAGATAAGGGTTATCACTATAGAATTTCACCATCATTATAATCACTGAAATAAGAGATTTGAATTAGAATTGAACTAATTTTATTGGAACAGTTAAATGAGAATACAATTAATTGCCATCTGCGATGTGAGATGCTAGCCTTGAAGGAATTAAATTACAGATAATGGAGCTCAAATTATGATTAATTTTGAATTCATCTCCCCCGAAATGAAAAGCTTTCAATATGCTTTTCGGAGATTAGAGAGAGACAGGCTAAATCAATTATGCAAATAAGGTTTACAGTTAAAGTAACTTCAAAACTAAATACTTACATTGATGATAAATCTTCCCAGGGCATTGTTTTGATCTGGGAATTCGATATTATTTTCCCCTTTTCCTAGTTTTTCCTGTTTCTCATTACGAAAATGTCAAATTACTCTATATCGAATCTTTTTCTTTCCCTATTGCATATTCTTAAAATACATGAATAATAAATCAAAATGGTCTTTGAAAAAAAATTTCATCGATATGTTTTTTTTATTATTATTATTTCATGGAAATCGTTAGAGGGAACGCCAGATTTTAATTTTGGTTAATATAAAAAAAACTCAAAATAAAAAAGAAATCATAGCACAATATTTCCTGCCTTTTATTTGTTTCACTCTTAGTTTTTCTTTTTTTTATATTTTCCATTTCATAGGAAAGTGATCTTAACGTCTAATGATGGAAAAAAGCGATTCTTTGTATTTTTCATCATAAAAGAAAGAAGACAAATGGTTTTTGGAATTAAAAAAATCATGTTTCTTAATTGAATTTTCATATTTTCTGGAATTACATTATGTATATAAATATACATATATTTATTTACATCAATAAAAATATTGAATATATCTATATAAATATTCCAAAATGAAAAGATTGATTATATTTATTCTGAGTTGTTCCAGATTGTTTTTGATTTTTTTTTCAAAATAGATCTAATTTAGTAGGAACAGTTAATTATAATTTTCCAAATCAGTTATCTGAAAACTTAACTTAACTTTAACAAATCATGTTTAGTAGATTTTGTTATTATTGGTATCTATTAGTTTTCCATAGGTGCTTTCCTTTCTTAATGGAAGATTTTTTGTAAAAAAAAATAATAAATTCTAATTGAAGTAATAGTAATACATGAAATCTTTCTTAACAAATTGAATTTATTACAAAACATGAAAACTTTTGCTTTATTTTGTAATACATAATGTAAACAAATGAAAAAAAAAGTAATGTCTCGCATATAAATTTAATAAAACCGAACATTCATTATCATTCGAAAATTGCGCCTCATAATTTTTTTTTGTAAGATATAATAGAATTTTAGTAACGCATATCTCTACGCTTTTTTCCTGACGCAGCTTCGAAAAGGAAAATAAAGCATTTGTATAGATTAATTTCGAAGAAATTAATTCTTCATTAAAAACTAAATGAAATCAAAGATATTTGAGAGCTTGAGCTACATATCGACAAAACTCAGCATTATTGCTTACGAATAATATTTGTTAATGAACCGTAATCAAAATTTCATGTACGCAAATACGCAATGTTCTCTTAATATTCCAAAAACTTTTTTTATAAATTCAGTATATCTTATTTATAAGTTTTAATATTTATAAATAAACAATAAATATAAACTTTTTAATAAAATTTAAAAAAATTATTTTAAATCTTATTTATAAATAATAGTTATTTATAAATAATTCACAGTTATTCATATTAATTTTTATGCATATTCATGTTTTAACTCGTTTTATATTGATAATTTAAACATGCTAATATGAATTAAAATGCTTAATAAAAGAATGCTTTATATATATTTACTATTGATTTTAAAATCTGAAAAAAATCATAATCGTATTCAAATAATTTTAAGGAACTAAAATTGTAAAATATTTACATCCTTAACAAACGATTTTCGTCATTTTTCATATTTTTCATTCAAAGATTATTAAAATGTATTTAATATAAAAAGATCAAACACATAAAGGTAATAATTATAGATTTATTTAAAATTATTATTACCAGCTACTTAAAATTATTATTATTACTGATTCAATTGGTCCTGTTTCTTTTTCCCTTTTCTTTCTTTTTAAATCTTGCCTGATTGAATTTCTTATCGAATATGGAAGTAGCAATCCAGATTTTCCTACCTCCTTTTTAAGGATTACTGCTGCCCGAAGTCATCACATATTTATGATTGTTGAGATTTCTGCCATATGAAGTTCTTCCTTGATTAACTGGAAATGACATAATTCATTTGCGTTTTTCACAAATATTTAAAATGTTCTGGATTTTGTTTAACGTAGTAGTATAACGCAGTGAAATATTTTATTTAAACCTATTTAATCAAGTTAGATATTCATAATGTATTCTCTATAAATACTTAATATTTATGCTAAATTAGTATTTAAAATAAGTTTGAATAATATGCGGAGATAATAATGGACTCTTTAAAAAAAAAGGAACGGAATAAGAAATAAAAGATGATATACCTAAACACCTTTTGTAAAAAAAAGCAATTTAAAGCAATTTTTTATGCAGATATATATAATTAACAACAAAGGTGCTAAGCAGAGGGCACTGAAGTCTAAAAAAATCAAAATACTTTAAGAATTGAAGAAATAACATTAAATTTAAAGAAATATCGCATACAGAACGAAATTCTCTGCGTCATCATTCTGTTGTCATCTTGACTTGTTTCTGACGATATACAAATTTATTATTATTTAAATGCTTTTTTTCTTCGGGTCATTCTGGTATACCAGAATTTCATCACCTGAACAAAAAATATTGACGAAACAATGACGAAATTTGATAAAATTCTCAGCGAAGTTGAATGCGTTTAATGGGCAAAGAATGAATACGGCGTAAATTCAATTACTTAAATTTCAATGAATGCGAAACGTGAAAAGGTCAAGGTGGGGAGATCTTAAGATATCTCCAGAGAAGCGAATGTCCAGATTATTGACAAGCAATATTTTCGCCATATTTCAACTCAAGCAAAAAGTACGAGTTAATTCCTCACATCTTAATAAACACCAAAGTCAGTATCTCTTTTTTTAGAAAGATTCAGACTCAGTGTTTCTATTATAAAAGTACATTTTCCATGAATATCAGGTTATTAAAGTTTGAAATGAGCAATAACGATGTGTAAAGCATTTTATTTACTGGCATAACATAATTTTAATATGACGACTTTATAAAAAATTATTAGTAGTAGATTTCTGAAAACAACTAACCTTGTGCTATGAAGCCAACATTTTTATTAAAAACGTCCTGGTTCGTGCTGTATGTACTTTCTATATCAATTTACAGAGAAAAGCAATGTCTCGAAGCATTTAAGAGGTATTTCACGGTTCATGCACAATAGATTAGCCACAGTAAAGTAGGATATGTTTACATTCGTCAGTTAACGTCTCAGAGATCCCCTGATTGTTTCGGAACAGGGCATGAGAGAAGTGGAATTTATTGACTGCCTATCCCTCTGTGGCTGCTTCTTAATGGCTGCGTCTGAAAGAACACGTATACTGTCGTAAATCACGAATGACCACTGAGCAGGAACCGTACATTTGCGCTACATGAAAGACGGGAGCAGTTAAAGGGCTTATGCAGGATTCTCCAAATTTTGCTCTTAGCCTAGGTCAAGTTATTTTGCAAATGATGAATGCTTTCAAAATATCGTATTAAGCAGTTTTAGAATTCATTTTCACCCCTTTGAAAATGTGTAGTTAATTCTCAGTATGAAAATTCACCATTTCCTTAAAGATAATATAATAAATTTGGCATTTCAATAGCTTCCCATTCGTTTAATTTCTTGATTCATTGAAATACTCATTTTTTAGACACCATGCATGGCTATTGTAATTTTTTATTTTTATTCAAACTCTTTTCGAAAGCTACCAAAATGGAATTTGGGAAACTGCAAGTTTATAACACATCAAGATAATGTCTGTTTCCATAGTATTCATTATTCCATATTAAATAGGATCGATTACGAAAGTTTGCCAAGCCAATAAACTCGTGAGCATTAATATATAGAAATGAATTATATTTTATATAATTTATTTCTATAATTCATATTATAGTATTTATATAAAAATATTATTCGATATCAACATTCGTAGCAAGATTCAATGCCGAAGAATATATGCAACATATATGTCTCAGACAAAAATTTTGCTTTCTATTATATTAATAAGTAGAAAGCTAAAGGTAGAATATCTTTTTTTTTCCTTCCTTGTTATTTTGTAAGTGAACATGATATTAAGGTATCGATAATTTTAAATAATTTTGGAAATCGATTGCCTTTTCTTTATACTCATAAGCTAATGAAACAGCTATTGCTTTTGAAACTATGTAAGACGATATCAAATTCAATAAAAGAATTCACAGTGAAATTATATTATAGTTAAAAGTATTTAATAAGTTTTCAAGAATTCTTCAAATGGTTCGACTGTCAGAATTCCTGGCTCACATATCTGATTCTTGTCACAAGATGCTATTTTGTTTAAAGTAAAATGATTTATTCATTACAGCTATTTGAAAAGCAGTAGAACTCTTAAAGTTTGTATTATATTATTTGTAAGAAGTATGGTATAAGTATATTCATCATTAAAGATTTAATCTTACATTAATAGATGCTTTATTGAATTAAAAACTATTCAAATTCACCATATATACTTCTATCGATTGAAAGAGATTACAAGATTATCTCATTTCTTAGAATATATTCAACACAGCTTTGTCTGAAAATTTTCCAAGTCATTCATAGAGAAAGAGAAATAATTCATTCCATGAACAGCCAACCACACACGCACTTAAGAAGCGACTCGCAAGATCCTCACTTCACTCCTGGTTTTCCCATGAGACAGAGAAGTACAAATGAAAAAGAAAGTTAAATTGTTACTGCTGAAAGACTGGCAAGCCAAGAAACCGAGAAATGACTTCTCATGGGAATTCGCGCTTACTCAAGCACTCTTTACAGCACTCTAAGACTGTATTACTGCTGTAAATTTCTCGTGCATTCAAGAATTGCCAAACAGCTATTGTGCTGAGCGGAATTCTAGTCTTACTCGAGAAGGCAATTTTCACCATTTGGCTGTATATAAACAAAAAGAAATTCAGAAAAATCTTTTTTATATCTGTTTTTATGTGAGGATTGTCTTTGAGAAAATGGATTAATATTCTTTATAATATCTAATAAATAATAACAACTCAAATAATAATAAATGCCATTAAATTGGCCTTTAAATACGAAGTGGGGCAATTATATCCAATCTTATTATCTTTTCAATAAGTTTCAGATTTTGATTTAATTAAAAAATAAACTTTATTTTTAGATATGTGTAGTTTTTTTAGATAAAAATATTTCATTTTTGTGTTTCTTAAAAATATGTTTCAAAGTTTTAAAAATATGTTCAAAAATTAGCTTTTTTCAAAGTGTTGCCATCACATTGATTAAAGCTCCAATTAAAAATAAATTAAATCTTTTTGGAAATGAAATCTGCAAAAATATAATTTTCGGCACGTGTCTGTAGGAAATGAAACAAATATGAAATATTATTTTTTCTAAAAAATAAATTCAAGAAAAATTATTTATGATCTTTTACACTCTCTATACAGGGTGTTTATTTAGTCCCGGACCCATTTTGATATTTAATGACACATAAAATAATGAAGATATAAACAAACTTATGGCATTTATTGATGGAATAACTCATATATTTTCCTTTTCAGGTTCGAATATTTTTACTTTTGTAAATATCGTCTGCGTGTGTTTTTAATTTCAGATAATTTCATTTTCCAGTCCAAATATCTGTACTTTTCTAAATATCGTCTGCTTATTAATTGCATTTTTCTCTCTTTTGTTTTTGGCAACTATTGAAATGTTATGTTTACTTTTGATGTGTTTGTTCTATGTAGTACATTTGCATGTGATGTTTTATTCGAGCGGATATTAAGGAGAATGCATACACCACAAGAGAAAGCACAGATTTTATGTTGATCATAGAGTTAATTTCCAGTCAACTAAATCACTGACTTTCAAGAGTTAATTGACTGATTAACTTAACTGACTGATTTATGAAAATTTGAATATCACTATTCAATAAAAAAAGGATAATTTTAGATTTTCCGTCGATCGCTTCAAAGAAAATACGCCAATCAGCTCGCAGGTTTCTCAAGATTAATTGGCCTACTTAAAACATTTAATTGAAAATTGCAGCGAGCGGTAATACTGGTGAATCGGCTGGTCGCCAAATTCGGCTAGTTTTAAATAAATCACAACATAGAATTGAGAATTAATAAGTATAGATTAATGTACTTTCAGATTTGATTTCAAGTTGAATTTCAGCGAACACGATTATTGAAAATGTATATTTACTTTTTATGAGGGGTACTTAGCTTTAATACAATAAAACCGAGGATTTACAGTTCCTAAAAAAACTAAGATTGGTAAATTTAGTTGCTCTTTTTAAATTATCAAAAAACATTTTTTAAATATAACAAATTTTTATAATATATTTGTATGTAAAAATTGCATTTTATCTTATTTTATTCCTTGATATGCAGTTAGAGTAGTATTATTATAATTGAAATTCTAGTTGAGCACAGTTCTCCTTTTTTTTGAGTTTGAATTGTACAAATAATTGAAAATTTCAAATACCAATTAGACTCTTTATTTTATAAAGTTTGGCTAATTTTAAAGATGTGAAATTATCAGCACTAATGAATTTTCTTATATTTGGAAATGGCTCTGAAATGTTTGATATTAAAGATTTTCCAATATTTTTCATTTTTTAAGAATTAACCCTGAAATTTTAATCCTGGATAATTTAAATCTGGAATTAACTATTTTTTCCAGATTATAGTATATAAAAGGACTAAGTACCCTTTATTGGAATAGTTATTTATCTATTATTATATTTTTATCTGATTTGAAAAAAAGCACACGATTTTTATAAATCAATTTAAAAATTTTTATTACAAAAAAAATATCTGTTTGAAGTCATTCTATTTAAAATCATACACTAAATATATCATAATTTCTTTGAATCCAATATGAAATTATTTCAATAATAAAGCTTATAATTCCACAGATTAATTTTAGAAGTAATTTCAAAAATAAAAGCGCCTAACTTGTCTAAAGATATAAACGAACAACGGATCCTACTTTTGCTTCTTAATTTCCCTCGTATTTGAAAGAGAGTTATGATCTTGACATTTTTTCAGCACTTTTTTTAGCTTTTTTCATCCCTATCTTTGTTTTCTTTCCCTTAAAATATTTTCATTAGAATATCTATGTTTATCAATGAATTTCGTCCATTTTCTGATTCAGAAGATAAATAGCTTTGTACAATTTCTATAAAACATCCCCATTCTGTCTCTAAATATTATTCACTCTCATCGTCAGGAATACATACTTCTTCAGGGAAAATAGGATTTCAGATTTAAACTAGAATTAGTTTCTCATAAATTATACTTAAAATATTTCAGATAGAATTATATTAACAAAGGCTCTTTGTAATTTCACAAAAGAAACTATAAGTAAAATAGATGAGGAAATATGTAAATATGAATAAAAATTATCGAAAGAAATTAATATTAGTCATTGCAATAAATCAGATGTCTTAAACCTCAAAAAGAGCTGAAAGTGATCAGCAGGTATTTTTTCACCTCTAATTTATTTATACCCTTTCTATATTTAAATGCCCATGAAATGAAAGATAAATAGTAGACAGATAAATTTGAAACAGAATAGAAAACAAATCACAGAACCCAAGTCTCCAATGTTTCTTTAGTGGTTCAAAACAACCTTTTGTCCGTCTTCTTAAGTATATACATTAACAGGGTCAATACTAATAAAAAAAATAAGTTAGGAAAATATAAAGCTTAAAAATCCGTTTGCTTTCAAACTAACAATTCATATCTTTCTAATGATAAATGATCGCATTTTATTTATTGTTTCAGATAATTACTTTGCATAGTATATTTTATTCCTATTTTACTTTGTTATATGTTTCTAAAATATTTACTGAAAAATTTAACAGAAATCATTCACCAGATTTCTCCGAATTCAAAAAAAAAAAAAATCAATTTAATTTTCTGGTTGCGAAAAAGACGTTATTTATTAGGTAAATTCAACTTAGTAAATATTTTTACGTTCTAGCATAAGTATAACAGCCTCAAATATTTTAGAAAATGACATAGTAAATAATGTTTCGGTTTCGAGCAAATATCATTTGCATATTCCTCAATTTCTTTATCTTCATTGGACCAAATTATTTCAATGAAATTGTTTGAATTACACCTTACACCTTTTCAAAATGTAAATATTTTTATTTTTCAGTACATTGCAAATTTAAGTGATTTATTAAACGCATTTTCTTTACTTTGGAAATGGTACTTGATAAAGAAATCTGATAGAGAAACCAAGAAAATAAGTTAATGTACAACAACAATGATTTTCTTTCTTCTCTAAAATCCTTGTTTTGATGTCTAATTAGCATTTTTGTTGTATACCTTAAGTAAGCATTTTTTAAGCCAGTTTCCTTATAGCCAATACAAAAATAAACATAAAATATTAAAATTCAGTGCTATTCACAGTTCAGAGGCTACAAAAATTAATATATTCAATGAACATTTCCGGATTAATTTTTTTAAAAAGGCAAAGAATTTGAACCTAATAATTACATTGCGATTTTTCTATGGCCTGAAGTTGGTTTAACATATAATGATTCTTAGATTCTGGGATCCATATGTCACAAATATCCAGCTATGTGTTACTCTACATATAAAGCATGATCCTTGGTCAAAAATGATTAATTCGCATTGACGTGACTTATAATTTGAGAAACTATCCATTCATCGTCTTTTTTTCTTTGAGTTGAGTATGAATTGTAATTTCTATTTCAATTTGAAGGATAATTAGATTTTTCTTAAAAGGAAAATGTGTAAAAAACAAAAATTCAAATTATTGTTTACTATTACGTGAAAGAGATTAAAATATATAATGTATGTTTTGTCTCAATGCTTGCAACTATCATTTACTGTTCCATATTTACTTAAATATCTAATAATTTTTTTATTGATAATCAATAAATTAAAAAAAACAACTGAAGACTGTGTTTTTAATAAACGTGAAATTTTAGCATCCATTATGAATTCTTAATCTGAAAAAATATATTGATATTTTGCATAATTGTTTTTATTTTAAATTTATATACTACGTAAAGCATATAAAATTTATAAAATGCAGGAGGTGATAGAATAATACTATTAAGTGTATCTTTCCAATGTATGGAATTAACGTATCCAAATCAACATATATAAAAACAATAATAGTTGAAAATTCAAAAAAAAAATTAAGACTTTTTCTGAAAAAAATTAAAATATTTTACACCTTTTATATTTGTTTAATGAAACTCTCCAATATTATTCCTATATTCGTTTAATGGATAAAATAAATAAAAATTATATATTTAAGTCACTTTACTTTAAATGAAACAAATAAAATAATATTTAATCTTCAAATTTAATTAAATTATTTAGAATGTCGTGAATATAAGGAATATGTATTTGCAAAAAGGTACATGATGTGCAGGTATAAGTGATGCAAAATAATTTATTATAAATTTATCTATAATATTTACGAATTTATTTTCTTGATATAGACTTAAAATAATAAACTGACTCACAACAAGGGATATTTAATCTATTTTTATTGTATAGATAAAAAGATTTTGAATCTTTTTTTTTTCGAGTCAAATGAAAATAATGGGTTTATGATAACGCTGCATATCGGAATTATCGACACTACAATAACAGTATACTTAAAATAAAGTATAACATTTAAATTGGGATTATAAATTTTCAAGTGTTAGGCAAACAATAAATTATAAAAGAACTCATTGCGATTTAAAACTATCTGAAGTATGCAAGAAATTTCTGTCAATTCTTTTTCTTATCATATGGATAGTATTTCCTTTTCAAATTTCAGGAATTTTAAGTAATTATTTCTCGATCTTACAAAGGAAACCTGTTGGTGCTAGAATTTCAAACTTAATTGTCTTGCGAAATTTGTCTTATAATTACATTTTAACCTGTTTCTGTGATTCATGATAAACACATTTTATGGAATAACCTATCGAAATTCGATCTGAATTAAATCATAATATTGAACTATAACGTTAGATCTACTAGTAAGAAATATACAAAAACTAAAAAAAAAGTTTTAAGAAACTATGAAAACATATTCCTGTATATTAAGAATTAAATTATATTTATACAGCCAACAAATTTCATTAATATATATCATATGAAAGACAACAAGGGATTGGTTGAAAACTGCTAGAACATTCACATTTGGAAAAAAATAAGCGAGATTGATATCCTTTTATTTTTGGCGCTTTAAAATGCAGCTTCTCACTTGCCAAGAAAAAAAAATTAAAACTGCATCTCTCGCTACTGATTTCTCAAGGATAAAATAAAGATTGCGAAGAAAAAGTCTCCGAGAATCTTCTTTGGAAAAAAAATCATTTGAATTCTTGAATAAAGGTGCAGCTAAAAAGTGAAGGAACGATAGTAGAGTTTAGAAGCTCTAGTCTAGAAAGAAAATGTATATATACGAGAAATATAAAGACTTTTCTGAATATGAGGAAGTATATCATTTTACTGAAACGTGAACTTTTGATATTCTGAAATGTCTACCAGGTCTATATGTATATGATATCTAGAGTAAGAAATTTGTTTACCTCAGTCGATTTGAATATTTCAATTCATATCTATAAAAGTCTTCTCAGACTGTGGAATCATGAATATTAATGGAAATGATAGACTTACAGGACTCGAAAAGGAATTTTATAAGTAGAATTTCATATTCCGATATTACAAGGTAAAATTTGTTTTCAGGTACTTCAAGAAATTCACTATAAATATGTATTTTAAATCTGCGCTATGAGTTTCTCATAAAAATTTTTAACTTCTTCATTGAAATGTTTTATTCATTTTATAATAATGCACCTAAGATTTATATTAAGTGATAAAATCTCTCATTCTGATCTAAATACCGAAAACATTATTTTTGATTCCACTAAAGAATCGATATGCATAAAGTAATAGTCAAATTTAAAAGCAGATTATAAGGATAAAAATTCTACATGCTCAAACGGCAAAAACAATAGGAAATAAGTTTCTTTTCTAAATATCACTCTCATCAAATATATTCACTTCAATAAATTTAGAATTAAAAACTAGTTTGAACAACGGATTTCTAAACGTTTCAACTGGTAAAATTATTCCCAAATGTCATTAGAGTAGATTCAAAATGAAAAGTTAAAGTAACACACATTCACAAATAATACAAAATAAAAAAAA
>JAPMOR010104652.1:0-31185 GCA_026543865.1 Argiope aurantia
ACATATTCTGATTTGTAGAAATCAAATTTGGTGTAAAAACCGCATACCAAATTTCATCCGTCTAGTTAGTTCAAAGTTATTTTGAATGATCGTGCTCACAGACCGACAAGCAAAAGTAATTTCTAAAGTTTGTTTTTTAGATTCAGGTAGGTCTGTCAAAATCTCGAGTTCGAATTTTTCGCCAACTGCAATACTCTCTTTTTCTATACTTTGTGTACGAACATGTAGAAAGGCAGTAACAAAGATACATCTAAGTTTTATACATTTGACACAACCGTTTTTCTGTCAAAGAGCTAAATTTGCATTACTTTAAGGCTTATGAATTATCTGTCAGACCATTATCAGACAGTTAACGTTATGATAATTAGATTTCGAAAGAGGGGGGAATTTCAAGAGCCTGCACGATTCAGATGTTAAAGTAAGTTTATCTTTGAATTTAAATAATAAGAAAAAAACGGAGTTTAAAAGAAATTGAAAATTGAATTTATTGCCTCCATTTAGTTAATTCTCTTGCCCTTTCTCTTTAAAATATAAAATTTTAATCTTATTGGATCTAAGATAAAGAGATTTTAAGTACTAGCTACTTTAATCCATTTTTATATATGCAAGATATTTTTAAAAATTCCCAAAAAATGTTATTCTGATAGAAAAAAGAAGTACTCCTTTTTTGACTTTACTCTACCTCACTGAAATTCAACTAATGAGCATACCACCAATCCCCCCCCCTTTTTTTAAAAATATTCATTAGCCTTATTTAAATTCTTAATGAAATATGCATGATGCTTATGTATTAGAGAATTGTATAGAGTTCAAATTATATGTACAAACATTCATCAGTACCCATTATGTTTCAATCTCTCTATTACATATAAAATTTATTGGATCGGAAAAAAATCAATCTCTAATTTCAATTTATTATAATATTTTTTTTTTTTTTTTTTTTTTTTGCAGGCGATATTATTATATATAGAATTTATTGGGCTTTAAATGAAAGAAGAAATCAAAGCCATAAAAATCAATCTCAAAGTTGTTTCAATTTATTATAATATACTTCCTACCTTTTTTTTTTTTTTTTTTTTTTTGCAGACGATATTATTGCTGCTTACAAAAATTGCCAGTTTTCCTCGCACTCTCTTGATACCAAATTGCAGTTTATTTTACAGAATAACCTTAACAAGTAAGATATCAGATGCTTTTTATTTTTGTAATTAGAAGTTTCTAAAAAACTAAATTTTGAAAATGCTTGAAAGAATAAAAGCTATAAAAAAATCAAAACTTTAAAAAAATATTGAATATTATTTATTGATGTATACTCAAATGCAAATATAATTCAGCGGGAGTAGTCCACCCGAAACTTTTCTGGTTACTCTTTAATTAATGTACTTGTCTATTACTAGCCGCATGCCATTGGCAAAACATCGTTAGGGAAAAGCGTAATAACATGGATCTTTGACGATTTTTTTACGGCTAATTGCTGGGATGCGGTTAGAAGGTTAGATAAGGACCAAAAAACCGAATATGTATTTTGGATGCCTTTTTTCTGACCGACTGAAACTAAAGTTTGACACAGAAATACAACTGTCTTTTTCTTGTCTTTTTATTATGGTATAGTGTACATTTTTCTAATTGAATTTGTTGTCCGATTTCCTTTATTTTTTCAGTTATTATTTTTTTTTATCATATGAGAACATGATGTTGTTTTGGTTAGGGGGTTTTGAAGCTCGAAATCGCGTAGGCAATGAATAAAGCATAAATGGCAGTTTTCATCATCATCTTTTAATCGCATATATTTTTTACCTGCTTTTACCAGTATTGCATTATTATTGTGCGTACTTCTTTGAAAGAAGATGCGTTTTTCAAAGGTTGATCTGCTTTTACCAGTATTGCTTTATTACTTGTGCTTCTTTCACAGCAGATGCGTTTTTAAAAGGTTGACGTAGAACTATGACATCATAGCTGTTATTTCATCTCAAAATCGGTCGAGCTCCAAAACTTTGTTTGCCAGCAAGAAAAAATTGAAAATGAAAGTTCAAAAAAATTATATATAGATAGAGAGAGGGGGGGGGGGAATAGAGAAATCTCGTGATGGTTTCAGACCGGTTTAAACTGGTTAATGATTTAATTAACATAAATAATGCCTTAAAAAATAATAATGTTCTCACATAACTTGAAATTCGCGATCGTAGATTTCATTTTAATATATATATATATATATATATATATATATATATATATATATATATATTGTAATTTTCTTATTTCGCCACCAGAAGACGCTGTAATTTGCCTTAATAAATTCAGTATAATCAGTTTGCTATATGTACATGTTACATATGAAACGCCGTTTTTTAATTTAAAGGACTTTATTAATCACCCTGTATATATATTAATTCCGAAGAAAAGACTAAAACGTAGAAGCTCTGTGCTACAGTATCTAGTTCTTGAAAACTAACTTCACATTAGGTCTAACTTCACATTAGGTTAAAAAGTTCTTTTCAACAAAAAAGAACCCGAGACACACAAATTCATGATTAATATTAATGTATCTTTATTACAAACTAGCCGCCTTTGGCGACCAGCCGGTTCGCCAATCTTAATGCTCATTAAAATTTTAATAATTAAATATTTTATGTAATCCCTATTTTAATAGCGTCTTTATCAAAATATTTTAAAACTTCAAATTTTGATAGTCATATAATTCACTCATAATATTATAAAAGCCTTCAGTCATAACGTAATAGGTATCTCTCTAATTTTCTGTTAGCTCCCGTAGAATTTATGCTTTAAATTAAAGTGTAAATGATTAATCTGCAATTAATATAAAAACATTTTTTTTAAATATGAGTTCAGTTCTGAAAACCTCGCTGAGTATTTAAACCTTATGGGCACTAAAGAATATCTTTCGTAATTTATGTTATATCTCAAAAAGTTTTCAACAAAATTTTCTCAGATTCATCATGAACAGATCGATTAATTAACAATGTTTAGTTTTTAATGCATCAAACACTAAGAAAATAAACAGAATCGTTTTAAATATTCGGTCGAAAATATGTTAAGCTAACCTGTTTAGCGTGAGGGGGGGGGGAATGAAGCCTTACTCATTTGGCGGTGGTGAAATGAAGATTTTTTTTGACGGAAAAGTTAGCATTTTAATTATTAATTAAAAATTCAAAAAAGGACCCCAGGTGCACATTCCTGACCTCTAAGGTATGCATGTGCCAAATTTGGTAGCTGTAGGTGAACCGTCTGGCCTGTAGAGCGCCAACACACACATCGAGGTTTATTATAAGTATATATTTTCTTTATGAAGTTTACTTGATTTTTATAATAGAATTTTAAAATTTCTGTATAAACAGAAGTTTCTTTTTTTTTGTATAAAGAAATGCTTTATAATTTGCACTTAATTATCTATTATAAAAATATTTGTTTTTTTCCAATTATAGAAGTTTAATGTGTTCATGTGATGGCTTAAGCTGGAATTTGAAAATCATTCTAAAAATCTTAACAACAGATTGCCAAGTCAAGTAATTATCAGTCATTATTATTCAATAAATAAAATGATTATATTTTCTCATTTTAAAACAAATAAACAGTGAAATATATGACATAATTCATGTGTCATGATAAGAAATATTATTGGGTTGTTCGGAAAGTAATTTCGTTTTTTTTTTTTTTTTTTTTTTTGTGGAAATGAAAGACAGTTTTTGTATAATAAACAAATACTTTATTAAATTATATATTGGCCGTTCTGGTCCAACACCTTTTGCCATCTTTCTGGTAGTAGCATAATTATACGCTCATAAAATTTTTGGTCTTTGCTGCCAAAAAACTGATTGAGGTGGTTTTTGACCTCCTCATTTGAGGTGAAGGTTTTACCGTCTAAAAAATTTAGCGAACCAGTTCTGGCACTGGCGTACTGTCAACACACCTTCTCCATACACATCGGTCCATTTCTTTCTGGCTTGAACAGCATTTTTACCCTTTCTGTAGTAAAACAGTAAGATATGTCGAAAATGCTGCTTATCGCTCCCCATATTTAAAAGGGCACCAACCAAAAACTACAGCGTAGAATTAATTGGAATTTTTTACACACAGGCCTTGCTATATGAGCTCTCAAAGCATATAAAAATTATACGGCTGAAATGTGAAGTTGGGTGCAAAAAAAATACAATTAAATCCTCTGTCGGGAAAAAACGAAATTATTTTCCGAACAACCCAATAGATTATATCCTGTTTACTTATATAAAAAAAAGCTTTTCAGTTAAGAATAAATTAATTGCATAAAATACTAAAAGTTTCTTCAAATTTCAATATATTCAACTATTTTTAATTAATACCTTCAATGAGCAACTTTTCATCCAAAATCTTACATTAAAAAAAAAGAATCAATCCCCATTCCATAACCGTTGTACCAATTTGGCCAATTTTTATTTTAGAATGTCACCTGATCATCATCAAAGATCCTCTGGTCTCTACTAGTGCATTGTCAATAAAATTCCTAAAAGTATTACTTTCCTGTATTAAACTATAAACAATAGGTTTTATTTAGTGATTGTAACTGGGTGATTTTATTAAATATCTATCTTGTGTACTAATTTTTATTTCATATGAAAGTTCATGACTACTAAATATGCAGTGAAGAGCCATTTGCCTATCTCTATTTTTGAGTGATATGTCGAGATAAATTAGTCAACAATTGGACCGATTTCGCCAATTTGCAAGCACAGTTCATCGGTCAGAATGCTCTTTCATTATTAAACAATTATAATTTATATTAGTATTTTCGTTTACATAATGTATTTTATCAAAAATAGTAGACATATTTATAATATCATTATTGTAGTCAATGAATATGGCTAGAATTAATATAGTCATATCAATCAACTTTAATAACTTCATTTTACCAAAATTTTCGAGATGGAAAAATTTGTGAAGTCGCTTTAGAGTTGAAATTAGTTTTCATTGATTCAGAGAACTCTGCCATGGGTTTCTCCCCCCACCCCACCCCTCTTTTTTTAATTTATTTTAAAAATGAAGAGTGGAGGAGGAAAGCAAGTGACCCTTGATGCTATATGAAACATAAATTACACAAATGGTTGGAGCAAGGTGACTGGATCATTGGTTTTCTTTGTCTTTTAAATATGTAGATTGAAATAATTATTATACAAATTATAATTATACAAAATTTCTATTAACTACAAAAGCTTACATCACAATGTAATTTGTTTTAGAATGGAAATGGAGCAAGGTTTTAATGATAATAATATTTTCCTTTTCTTCTTATAGATTCCAAAAGCTGAATATTGATAGTTTCTTACAGCATGAATTACACAATGAAAATTTCAACAAAATATGCACAGATCTCTTTAGAACAAAACTTAAAGAGCTGTCATATGAATCAAACTTTACCGCTGAATATTCTGATCTTCAACAGCAAATTTTACAACTTCTTACTATAACTAAAGATATTTTAATAAAAGCTATGAGATAATTATTGTTTATGCATATGTATGCGTGAAAAATTATTTTATACGAAACATTTTAAAACAACAATACTGAAATACAGATAAAAACGTTTATACTTTTATTAAATAATTACAACATATTACACATCACAAACTAAAGAATAAACTAAAACATTGAATTTAACAACAAAAATAATAAATGGGGAAACTCTTTTCTTAAAAATAAATACACATTTTTAAGGAAGATCTTTATAATAGTTCGTATTAAATTTAGAATTTTTAAGTATCTTATCGAAGCCCTAGCCAATAACCATTTTTTAAAATGACCAACAAAGATTAACTAGAATTTTAACAATCAACAGAAAACTCAACAACAAATAAATTATTGCTTAATAACATATTTTTGAACACTACTTGGTGATCACTGAATAGTAAAAATTTTCACATTTTGTTTTTCAAAAGAAATATATTGACATATCAGCAAAGATTTCTATACGAAAAATATAATAATTATTAACATAGTTATAATACTTTGATACTGAACTACCCTTAAACAGGACACTTTGTTTTTCAAACCAAACTGCATATCCAGAAAAGTACATCTTGATAATGCAGTATTTACGATACTACAAACACTTGAACATACATACAACACTACATATATTTAAATAATATGTAACAGTCATGAAACAAAAATAGTTTAAATATGCCCTCTCATACACATGAATATCTTGCACAAACAAACATAGCTTAGTTACCCAAATAAAGCCCTCTTTACAAAACAAAAAAAAAAAAAAACTAACAAAAGAAATGCACACTTGAAACTCTCTCATAGACTTCAACTATGTTATCGACGATTAGAATCTGAATTTGCAGAGCGCATCTCACGGGCTGCTCGGTTCCATCTATAAGCACGCCCTAAAAAGAAGTTTTCATGAGAAACACTAGACAACAAAAGTAAATGTAAAACATAACGAGTGTGGCAATTAAGATTAGGTTAAAAACATGATGAAATTTTATTATTATTATTTTTTTGATAATAAAAAAGCATAGTAAAAATTTGCTTTTTTTTTTTCCTTTAAGTTTTAAAAAATAAGTATGTTTTTGTTTCCAGAGATATCTACATTTTGTCTCTATGACAATTAGAATTCATGTTATAGCAAACTATTGACATGTAAGTGATGCTTATTTATAAGCATATAAAAACTAATTGCATTTTTTAAAGAATTTTTTTCATAATTTCATACTATACGAGTATCATCTTATCTCAAAAAAATAATCAAGATATCTTAATGAAATTTATAATTAATGGTTGTTATGTTATGCAGGATGTAATGAGCAGTGGATTTAAAGTTGAATGCTCTAAAAATGGATTTATGATGGTTTAAATCTAAATATTGTTGAAAAAAATTCTAAAATTTGACAGATAATTTCATATATTACATGCAAAAATTTTATTTTTGAATATAATTCTTGGATAATAGTTAGTTGCACTCTAAGATATGTTATACATGTAATTTTACAAAGAAAAATGAAAAACTATAACATTTTTTTCCAAGAACAATCCTAGTTCCTGTAAATAAATGCTAAAATTTAAATATGCTTCTTTAAAAGCTACATATATATTAAAATAACTTCACTTTTATTCATTATTTTATCCTTAGATTAATAAAATAATCATATAAATATTAAAATATTTGTGTTTTTTAAAGGGTGAGGATATTTTAATGGAAAACTAAGTAATATCTAAAATAATCTTAATACTACAGAATGATTAGAATTAGTTTCAGTCACCCCCATACACAAACTGCTCATCATTTAAGCAACTATTTTAATCATGTTCATACTCAAAATGTCATAATATGAGCGTGATTTATTCATATTTTGATTATTGTCTCTACTGTTATGTAATAGTGATGAAATTGTGCTTTAAAAATCTTGATAATTATTAAAGCATAAAATTCTAACAGATTTTCAAAAATTCAAAATATTAATGTGATGTATTGGGTTGGCAACTAAGTGATTGTAGATTTTAAATAAGAAGGAAAATTCAAAATTTTTGATTAAAAATATAACTTTATTCAGTTAGACATTGTCTGCCTTTGTCAATGAACTTTTGCCACCCTTCAGGCAGTGTCATAATTCCATGTTCATAAAACTTCTAATTTTTGCAAACAAAAACCGAATTAAATGCGATTTTACATCATGAGCATCATTAAAAATTTCACCATTTAAGGAGTTCTGCATGGAATGAAATAAATGGTAATCTGAAGGCCCAAGGTCAGGGCTATATGGTAGATGTGACAACACATCCCAGCATAGTTCTAATAATTTTTAGCAAATGACCAATGATGTGTGGGGCTTTGCATTATCATACTGGAAAACAACATCGTTAAAATTTGCCAATTCTACCCGCTTTTCTTAAACTGCTCAGTTTGGTGAGTTGTTGAATTAATTGTTTGATTTCTTGGTAAAAGTTCAAAGTGCAAAATTCCTTTATAATCCCACCAGACAGATGGAATCTTAGCTTTTTATATCATCTCGGCTGGTTCATCTTCGATCCATGATCTTTTCTGATGTACGTTATTATAAACTATCCACTTTTCGTCACCAGTAATTTGTCGTTACAATTCAATAAAATTTGTTGCATTTCAGAAGCGAATCGCAGATACTATTGTGTCGGAACAAATGAATCTTCTTAAGCTTATGAGGGATCCGTATATCAAGTTTCCTGACACAGTCCAGCTGTTTTAATATTTCTTTAATGCATGTGCGCAATACATCGAGCCTTTCTGCAATCTCACGTGTTGTGCTATGAAAATATGAATTGATAATAGGCTTGATATGGGTCTTTATAAATTTCAACTGGACTATCAGATTGATGCTCATTTTTCAGTAGAAAATCACCGGTATGAAATTTGGCAAAACAATTTTGACACTGCCTTTCCTTCAAGGCTTCATTCCAATATATGGCACATAACTTATATGCTCGCGATGGCTTCTTACCTTTTCGGAAAAAATACAATAAAATATGTTCGAAATGTATCTTGCTCTTTTACCTTTAAACTGGGATAAAAGCGAAACTAAATAACTAATCGATACAATTTTTTTCCTAAATTAAAGGTGAAAGTGCAAACAATAAGAAAACAATATAAATTAGGTGCTTTGAACAATTTGACAAAACAAAAGAATCTCTAAAACTATCAACTAACAAAATCTGAAGTTGCCAACCCAATATATACATAAAAACATATGCATATATTTTCAATTAATTTTGACAGCAAAGAAAACAGGTTATTTTAAAATTTTATTAAAAATTAATTTATATCTTTACATTATTAAAGTCAGCATTAAAAAAAACTATTGCTCACTTTCATTTCATTTTTTTAATTAAAGGATGATTTTCAGGAAATCGTTGTATCCATATTTTTCTTTGTTGTGGAAATTCAGCTTGATCAGTAAAATGTTTCAATGCATATCATTGCTGTTCTTTAACCCTTCAAATAACCACACAGAATTTCATATTCTGCATTAGCACCTGAATAAATTGAATGATCAGTTGCCATCTATAACTATATGGGTGCTGTGATCTGAGCAAAATAACCTCACTACAAATAATCTCATGCAGTTCCCTACCCTAAATGAGGTATATTCTGTCATTAACAATAAGTTAGCTATCACGAAAATATCACCATTATTATATCTATAGGAGAAGCATGAATTACCATATCAAATTAGATGCTTCTCATCACTAAATCTAAGATGCATCATCATATAATAATCCTTCAAATATTACAATAAATCCTGAAGTATGTTATAACATACTTAAGTTTTATGTTAAAACATACACTTCATGCTGTGTATAAACATCATATTGACATCATTGTGTATTAAATAGACTTGGAAATGATGTATTACTAAAAGAAAAAAAAATGATCCAACTATTCAATGTAATATTTTTAATAACTTGGATTTTAGACACAAAGAAAGGATTTTTAGACACAAAATTTCCATGCAATTTTTTATTTATTATGAATAAATATTGCTCCACAGACTGCAATGATTAAATTAATGTTATACATTCTGTCATTGTTAGCACAAATAAGTCAGTAGAATGCTCCGTCTACTAATTTTGTAGCGCCATAAAGTGGCCAAATGATATAACCCTTTAGAGTGTGGAGTGTTGAAAATAAAGCAATGGTGATGCATTACAAGAGTTTGTGTTTGATTTGTATGTGATTGCGTTTTCTAAAAAACTGAGCTATCACAGGTCAAAACAATCATAATACCATTCATATAATAAATTTCTAATTGCTATATTTGTTTTAAAAGTATTATGAAAGATAAAGACATTATATTCCTCTCATCCAGAAATCTAGGACACAATGACATTAATTGATTCTTATCAGCTTCCAGCCACTACTAGATATTGTGAACATACATAAATATATATAACTATTGTAATGCAGTACATTGTAATTATTACTTGCATTTGAATAACATGAAAATGAATGAATTAAAATTCTAAACATCTACTTAGAATAAATACAGATAAGAAGACACATGCATACTAGAATTGTTTTAAATTTTCGAAAAACACTTCTAAAACAATGGTATATTCAGATCATTTTAGGGTGTTTAAAAAATACTTTACGTTGATTCCAAACATAAACTTTTCATATAAACATAAGGAATAAAATAGCATTCACATCCAAATTATAAACAAAAAAAAATTCTTAAACATAACTTTATTAGAAGCATTGGAACACAAATGTGTTATAAATGCAGTTTTAATTGCTGAATCATTTATATAGAAAAGTAACTAAAAATGTTGATTTTAATAAGTTATTAAATTAACATGCACATTTTCATGTAATTTTTTTTATTTAAATCTACTAACCTGTTCGCATGTAATTAAGTGAAGTAAACATTCGAAACATAAATGATGCCGGAACAGTAATGGTATCTTTAGTCTCCTCCAGCATTATTTCATTACGTCTGATGAGCTGAAAAATAAGTTTTAAAATTTCATATTCTAAACCACAGAAAAAAACTATATAATAACTAATATTTAATAAATAATCATTAAAAAGTATAATTTGAAATCAGCATACTGTTTTGTTTTATTTTTTACTTTATTAGTGTACAAAGATAGTTAATTAATTAGGTAGATTTTTAATTTATTAGTGTATAATTTATTGCTGTAGATGTATTTGGGGAAATATTGTAAAAGAAAAACAATATTCAATTGCTTGTTTTTATTTAATTAAATACATTGGTTTATGATGAGCCTTTTAAAGTAATTGTAATTTTTAAATAAATTATAATTTTTTAACACTTATTACAATTTTGTTTCCTATTAGAGCTTTTGGATCCCAAATTGGTATTTTATCAAACATTTGCAATCATTAAAATTTGCAGTCACAGACTCCTTATTTGCTCCAATTTTAAAATTTGTAATGTATTATAACAATCTTTTAGAAATCAGAATCATAATAATTTCATTAACATAAATTTTTTTTTAGTTTTACTAGTGATGATAATTATCAATCCTTTATTATACAAATACTCATACAATATTCTTTACCATATTTAATACAGCAACTGCAATTCTAAATCACAGCAAATTTTATTAACATAAAACAAGTTTCATAATGTAAAAATAAACTTTGTTACATTTAACAAGCAGAAATAAAACATTTAACATTTACATAACGCATGCTACATAATTATCAATAATTCTACAGCAAATATATTATTAATGATATACAAATGAAATAAAAATCAACAAATTTTTACCTCTCCTGCTTTTTCTTCATCAAAGAAAGGCTCTTCTCTAGTAGGAGCCCATAATTTAATGTCATAATCAATACCACTTGATGCAAGAACTGAAATGCAATACAATAAATTCATAAATTATTTTTTTAATCAACATAGCATATTATGAAATTTGAATACCGATATTAATACTAATAAAAATACTATTCATTTAATACAATTATTTTTAACACAAAGTATTTTTAATATAAAAATATTATTTTAATATTTAAGTATCATTTTTTAAAACAAAGTATTTTTTAAGAAAATTTTTAATTCTGTTTTAAATACTAATTTATTTTTAAATAATAAGAAATTACTTCATTAATCAAATAGACTTTGACATGATAAATGTCAATAAAGTAAGTATAAATTAAAATAAAATGATGTGATAACAAAATCAAATGTTACATTAAAACAATATTAAAAATAGTATTAATTTTGCATGTTTATTTTTCATTAGAACATGACATTATTCATTACATGATGAACTACAAACAACAAAAACTGGAGAAAAAAAATAACTGAAAATGAACACTATAAAAAGAGCAAAAAAATTTAAAAAAATTACTGCAATTGAGGCATTAGGGTTTAAATTCTGTTAAATATTTTCAATAACTCTTGAAAATGTTAATTCATATTTGACTTCTTATCAACAAAGCAAAGTAGTGAAACTTTTATCTATGGATCCTTGAAAAAAGTATTTCAAACAGTTTAGTAAACAATTGATTTAAAATCAAGAAGGGAAAAAAGATATTTTGATCATTCTTGTTTTTAATTAGAGACGAATTATTGGATTATTATTTTTAAATTAGGTTATTATTATTATTAAATTGGGTTATTATTTTTTTAAAATTTTTAATAAGATATTGAAATTAAAATATTAGACGACGGAATTTTAGTATAAATTCATAAATGCTTTTTTAGCGGGGGGGGGGCTGTTATTTTAATTTCATAGAATTTAATAAATTACATTAAACATCCAAAACACATTTCACTAGAACAACAGTTGTTTGTTTGATTCGATTCTCTATTTCTTTTTTCTTCTTCCAAATAATCATCAAAAAAGATACTATAAGGCAGATATGTTGAAAATAAGCCACAAAACAACACAAAATTTTGAATGAATTTTTTATAAATAAAATTTAAAAATTCAATATTCCAGGTGAATAAGATGTCAAATTTCACAGCTGTAAATGAAACAGATTAAGATTGACACATAAGCACTTCCTTCTTTTGTATTGCGACAAATAACTTATCTGACAACCTTCATCATACATAAATTTTATAACAGATACGCATTATAATATGTTAAATGTTCATTTTTAGCTATTAAAGTTTAATGAAAATAAATCTTGTGAAGCAAACTAGTAAGATTAATTTTATTCCTAATGCTAGACAATGAAAATATAAATATAAAACATTTACTTGGATCAAATGGGTGTGGCTGCAAGCAATTAACAACATGGTGATCAGCCTCCATTAGCATCACTAATTCAGTAGTATGGCGATCCCAGATAAAAATATGGCCACAATCTGATCCACTCATTATAAAATTATCACCCCAGAATGTAGACTCTTTAATCTGAAATGCAAAATAAAATAATTTTTAAAATTCATTTGATTACTATTTTAATAAGCAATATTACAAAGTTTTAATATTAAAAAAATGTAGCAATGTTAATAACCATAATAAATTTGCAATCTAAATTTTGAAATATATATAAATTGCTTTTGCAGCAGTTAAATACACTGGTGTAAGAAATTGCATATTTTATCAAATTTCATGAAAAGAACTGAACTGAAGGAAAAACCACTGCTTCTAGATAAAAATGCAAATGTTGTACGGCTAATATGTAAGTGTACACGTGTGTGTAGGTGGAGCCAACAAAAAACAGGCTTTATAAGCGCGTGGAGGGCAAGACAAATTTCGTTCGCTAGCACACATCGGCGAATTTCTTGATGCTATCTTGCAGCAATCGGTGAAATTCACATCGGAACAGTAAAAACGAGTAACCACTAAAGTTTAGATGATGGAATGAGGTGGCGAATTGTGGGCAGGTTAGAGGCAGGTCAATCGCAAGTTCAGATATGCAGACAGTTTCATTTAACTCCCAGCGTCGTGTGTAACCTATGGAAACAGTTCCAGAATACTGGATCCATCGAGAGAAAGCCTGGCTAAGGTCGTCAAAGAGCCACAACGGCCAGAGAAGATCGCCATTTGTCTATTTTAGCGAGGCGTAACAGAGGGGCTATAGCTTCTCAGCTCTCTCGGGACCTGTATGCAGCCACAGGAACCCGTGTATCAAGGGTGACTTTTTCCAAGAGACTGAATGAGAGAGGATTGTTTGCCAGAAGACAGGCTGCTTGCGTCCCGCTCACGTCTACGAACAGGAGAGTCCAATTAGCATGGTGCAGGCAACCTAATGATTGGAGTATGGAGCAATGGACAACCGTTCCGTTCAATGACAAGCCCCATGGATCCGCTACCTACCCTCCAATGTTCGCGAAATCTACAGTTGTGGCGGTGTAATGGTCTGGGCAGGCATCATGTTAGAGGGCCTCTCCACGTCTTTGACAGACGCTCTGTGACTGGTGAGAAGTATAGGGATAAGGTCTTGAAGCCTTATGGTCGCCTTTTCCGGGGTGCAGTGCGCCCCGAGTTCATCTTAATGGACGATAACGCGAGGCCACATAGAGCTTTTCTGGTCGACGAATTTCTCGAGAGGGAGGATTTCGCTGGATGGATTGGCCAGTCAGGTCTCCAGACCTTAACCCTATAGAATATGTCTGGGACGCTCTGGGGAGGGCAATTGCAACTTGCAACCCCCTTTGAGAACCATCCAGGAACTGAAAACAGCATTGGTGAATGAGTGGGACCAATTGCCACATGCACTGATAAACTGCCTTATTTCCAGTATGTCATCACATTGCAAGGCATGTATAGCTGTAAGAGGGGATCATACCTCCTATTAACCCATTTCTTTTGTGTATTCTGCAACTGCTGTTTCAGACCTTCAGACTTCCATGAGTGTTACGCACAAACATGTGTGTCTATTATAACCATCGAATGTTTATTTTGTTTGCATTATATCAACCTATGTTCACACCAAATTTTATTATTGTGTCCTAATTTCCAACTTAGTTGTGCTCATTTATTTCATGCTTTCTTTGCGTAATAAATGAAAACTTTAATGAGTAGAGAAAACTAATTTTTCTCTACACAGGAACTAAAAAGAAACAAAAAATGCTAATACATGATAATCTGAAATCTACTACAATTAATATAAGTATGTTTGTTAATTTTCCTTACTTCATTATAAATTACAGATGTGAGGCAATTTAATAATTATTATTCAGTGAAGTTTGGCTCAGTAAGGTTTGACTACAAAGAATACTAATTACCATAGTTCTTGCATTTCTATGACCAGTAAATTTCTTTTTGACTCTTGGTTGAGTAACAAATGACATGTGAGCTTCCACTTTTCTTAGTTCTTCATTGGCAGCTTTGACTTCATTGTTTAGAGAATCCATGAAACGAGATGAGATTCTATCAATGCTACGCCTGTAAAACATTTCTCAGTCACTTATTTAAAAATGCGTATGAATCCTCATAAATCAGCATTATTAAAACATTAAAAAAAGTGTTTTCAAAAGAATACCTTAATTTAAAAAAGTAATATATAGCCATACAAGTTTATAGCCAAACAATTCAAAATTCTATTCTACAAATATAATTGTTGGATTGCAGAAATTTTAAAATTTCAGTTGTTATAAGGTATGCTGCAATGAGTGTTTACCATAAAAAAATATTTTTTTCATCAATTTGCTAAAAGTCAAATAGTTAAGACTTTATATTATTTATTCTGATTCAAAATGGAGTTTATTCGATTGACAAACAGATTAATGTATAGTAATTTTGACAATGTAGTGAAAAAGAGTTTCTTTTGCAACGTGCAAGTTCTAGTCATGTTGTGTGCATCTGAATGAAGATTATTTTGCACTAAATTTATTAAATGTTGATTCACAATTTCAATAAATGAATTCAAGGAGTTAGGTGAGAAATGAAATTCTGCAACTGACAGAGAGGAAAATGTTGAGAAAGCAACTGATATTCTATATAATTATAATTAGTTCAAGCCTTTAAACAAAACATAAGACATAATGTAATGAGTGAGATCAGTAAGTGCAAATGCTTAAGATTAATTGTGCAATCATATTGAACATCCCTGAATTTTTAGTATTCATGGTTTGGCAAAATTACAGTGATTGATCAACCTAGATACATTTCTCAAACAGAGCTATTTAAAATTCAGATATTCTTTTGTAGACTATCTTTTATTATTTATTTTAATTTAAAGTGAATACAAATAGTGCTTTATGCCAATTTAAACTAATAAATATCACATAATACAGTTAAATTTTAAATTAAAGCTATTTAATTCATTATTATAATTTAATAATAAATAGTATTTCTCATAAAACAATAACACTGTTTCAATCAAATGTATGAAATTTTTTCATTTATTTGTATTACATACAGAATAAATGTTTTAACAGAAATGATAAAATTAGCCAGAAATTGGTGTCAAATTAATATCTTTAGATAAAAAATAATTTGTTATAAACATGTTTCTAAATATTATTTATTTTTAATATAGTTAGACCATTATATTTTAAAAATACTCACCAGTCCAGGGCTGCATGCAATTTCCACCTCAGACTATACTCATTTCTTAAGGAATTATAGATACAAACATACATATAATTTAAATTGTCTTTCCAATTAAATTATATTTATAGAACAGCAAAACATCACTTGATAAACACTCTGGATATCATCACAAATCCTCCTTTAACTAACATAAATCATATTTTAAAACATAATGGTGATCCTACTTTCATCAAGATGATGGCATGGCTTGTCTGCTTTTACCAGCAGATTAATCATGTGATGCCCAAGCCAACCATATTTTATTTCTGTGTTTACGAGATTTATATATATATATATTCCATAAATTAAAAAAAAACCTTTCTTTTCTTAATTTTTTTGGTTCCCATGCCAGGAATCGAACCCAGTCCACCTGATGTATTGCCTATATATTAACAAACACACACACACACACACACACATATATATATATATATATAAGTCTTGTGAAGACAGAAGGAAAAAAAACCAGTTAGCTAGTATACTGCATGATTAATCCCCAGGCACGAGCCCCCAGCTTAAACTGCAACATCATCCAAATAAAAGCAGAATCATCATAACATTATAATCTAAAATAAATATTAAATTAATCATGCTAACTGTAAAGTTCATACTATTAATTTCTTTTTACCTTCTACTTCCACTGGCACGTGAACTTTGCCTAGACTCATCATCGCTATCTACATCCCATGAATCCACTTCCATCATCAACTCCATTTCGCCATCATCCACTTCTCCTGAACTTTCAGCCTGAGCAGAGCTGGAACTTGAATGGGCAAGAGATCGAATGTTGCTGATAATAGGCAGCAAATTTTGATTGGGTTGAATTGACTGCATCCCAGCTTCAGTATCACTTTCAGAGCTAGCATGATCTGGTTGTGCTTCATTGGTTTGAGAGGTTTCAGGTGGTGGGTCGGAAGTCTAAAAAGGAAAATAATTTATAAACAAATTTTTAAATAAAAAAGTCAAGTACTTCTAAATGAATGGGTATGTTCAAATATCAGATAAATGTTAGCTCGACATTCTTTTACTTAAAGACAGGATGTGAAATTGCTAAATTAAAATGACCTTTTCATAATTTTTTAATATTTTATTAAAATATTTTACAAATTTAGGATTTGTCCGAAGGCTCTATTCAGTTTAATATAGTTTTGGTTACTATGCAACTTACCTACATGATAAAATAATTTTCACATATTCTCCACCAGTTTAGTAATTTTAAAAAAAAATTATTTCATCACTTTCAAGCTAAAGTACTTATAAAATTATCAAATCAAAATATATAACTTAGATTTAGTTTTGTGAGGCAATCAAGAACATTATGAAACATCATAACTTTTTGCCTAATGCAGGGAGGAATAAACGGTTTTCTTGATTTAAACAGAAATATTTCTTTAGTCAGTTTTATTTTTCACTTGCAATGGATATATTTATAGTAATTAAATCTTCAAAAACTAATTTTTACTAATCATTCAAAAATTTTGTGTTTCTTATAAATTTCAGAATTCATTATTATTGATTTTAAAAAAAATCTTCAAGTTTTGGACCACCTTGAATCCAAAAGAAGCATCTATAAAAAATACTGTCAATATATCTACCGACAGCAAGGTGCACAGTAAGCTGAAAGGAAAATTCTGGCATGTTCTGGCCCTTCCTTATTAAGAAAGTACCAGATATGTAAGAAATTTTGTAAACATGCTATTAACATGATTAAATGAATGAGAATAGGATGATTCATAAATACAATGAACAACAATGGGAATTTGTATGGATAATTTTATTAAAATGGTAGACTGACATTAAATTTTGGTCCAAACCTATTAATGAGAAGAAATTATTTTTCTAAAAAAGTATACACAAGCATTTTTTTTTTTTTTTACTTAATTCAGAACAAATCAAATTAACAATATTTTTATATACATGTAGCTATTTGCTAACAGAAAAAAATTATATATATCAACTAAAATGTATTTATCTATAAGATTTCAATCATTTTTGACAAACATATTTAATATAAATTTAATTCTTGTGTTTATTTGTCAATTATCCAATAAAAATCATTTAAACGCAATTGCCTGTTAGTGGCTATAATTAAAACAAAATTTCTTCAAAACATAAAAGCATCAGAGAAGAAAAGAAAATATGTACTTCTCAAATGATAACATGCTTATTATTTGCTTTTACATTTTAAAGTTGTATAAATATTGATTATTTCATGGTTTTAAATATACAATTTATATTTTTAGCAATCAATATTTATAAATATAAAAAGTACATAAGAAATTTGAAATAAAAAAGAGACTATTTTGAATATTTTCAAAGTATATTTTTTCATCAAAATCTCGATTCTCAATCAAGAATTTTTGATACTTAGTAATTTAATAATTTTTACAGCAACACAAATAATTTATGATAACATATATGCATTTTCTACATATAGAAGTAATGCAAAAAGATAAAAGAAAAATATTCCAAAATTTAAAAATATTTTTGTGTGTGGAGGGGGCAGGGATAATTATGACAATATGCCATTTTAATAAATAACACAGTAGAAATCAAATCCTTCAAAATCACAGATCTGCACCTACTATTCATGAAATGATAAAGCATCCAGCAATGAAGAATCACTTAATTACATTAAAATGTTATAAATAGACAATATGCAATACACGTATTACATAACACAACCCAAAATCCTACAACTGTGCTTGACATTAATGCACAAATTATTAAAAATCAACACAAACAGTCAACTATAGTTAAAACTTTTCTAACCAATCCATTAAGCTGAAAATAAAATTCAAAACATTTCTTTTTTTATTAAAAAAAAGTCATGCTCAAAAATGTAGCCGAGAAAGAATACTTTGGTTTAGCAAAAGACAAATACCAAAAGACAGTCTATAAAAAAAGGCTTAACATCATAATTGCATTAAATTATTTTGGTGAAATTAAAGTCTGGACAAATTGAGCAGAAGCTATTTTTTTAAAGTAAGCCACGTTTCATTTAAAAAAAAAATTCTTTTTCAAAATGCAGAATTTACAAAAAAAAAAAAAAAAATCATTAAGAATGATGATGAACAATAATAATATATAAATTATTCAAGCTGTATAAGTCGAATGATTTTCTGTTTTATCTGTAATATTACAAAGCCTAAAATAACAAACCTCATTTGGCTGTTCTTGGTTGCTTATATCAGCAGGAAGTTCTGGTAAATCAGATAAAGACTGTTCAATCCATTGTCTCTCACCAGCAACACTAGAGTTGGCAACATCCATTGTTATTTGGCCACTACTCACACTTTGACCAGAATAATGTAAGTTCACCATTGGTTCTGTGTTATGCCTGGTGAAAAAAAAAAAAAATACATATCCCAAGACATTTTCAAAATTTCAATAATAAAATCAAAATTTAATTTCTAAAGTGTATTAAAAAATACAGGAGGCATGGACACAGGACAGAATTTATTTTTTAAATGACTTATTTCTCCTTAATACAATAATAACAACAAAAAATCTTGACAGTAAGATTCAATATTTACTCTATTTAATAATTTTTTTTTGTATATGATTAATATTTATTAAATTGTTGCTTCTATTTTTACACTGCTTTTTTTCTGAGCAAAAAAATCTAAAAGTAATTGCAGGTGCAAGAAATAATGCAATTCATTGAATAGCATTTGTAATAATTATTTTCAAAAGGAAATTTTGATGTACCTTCTCCTTGATCTTGAAAAACATGTTGGGTAATATCATGATGTTAAAAACCATAGGAACTGAAAATCGTTAAAATAAGGATATTACAACATGCAGTCCTTACTTTAACTATGTACAAAAACCTTATTTTACATGTCTAAGATATTCATCAAAAAGAAGAAATATAAAGCAATTGAACTGTCAATAACTTTTACATTTTATTTTTCTGCATTTGTAATTTTACAGCAGATTATTTATAATAAATCAATCTATTCTCAATAGTAATAACACAAAACCATTTTTCAATTTTAAAAGGAATGAGCATTTATTTTAATATAGTCATAAAAAATATAAGAAACATTACTATGAAGCCTTATCAACAATGCATATTACTTCATATTAAAAGCAGTGATCACTATTTATGGTTAAAATTCAATAAGTTTTCAAAGAAATTAAAAAAATGAATGAATCTATGGTGAAATTAATTTTTTTAATTTATGGGTATGGAAATTAATTTTTATAAATACAATCCTGTAGAAAATCTAATATCTTTAACAAGCAATAGAAATAATGGCCATTTGTCCCCTAGTATTGTAGAGCAGTAGCAATTCTTACAATCAAACATTTCTATTATTTCGCAATAGTTTCCACTTCCTTACTGATATTTTCGCTATGTAATTAAACATAAAAATAATTTTTAATCTATCCTAAAATCACAGTTTGGTAATTAATATCTATTATCATTCTGTAGAATCTTAAGTTCAAAGAATTGCTTAAGGTTATTTCTTATGCTCTTCATTGCTAAAAACAATCTATTAGTTTCCAAGTCAAATTGCTATGTAATAATTTTGCTTTAACAAAATTGTCTTCAAATCTGGAAAAAAAAAAAAATCCCTGTACACATACTCAAGACATTATACATTTTTCCCCCTTGTACATATATTCAAGATATGAGAAAATGCCCAAATAAAACTCATTTGTTAGTTAGTTAGCAAGGAAAGTAAGCAACAATTTAACATTATTCGAATTTATAGCATATTAAAAGAAGGTTTATATTTACATACAGAAAAAAATTATGGACTTGGGTGAAATAAAGCACAAAAGATTTTTGTTATCATAATACAAATCATATAATAATTACTTAACAAAAAACATTACAAAGCAAGATTTTTTTTTATTTTATTTATTCTTTTTTGCCATTTCAAGTATCAATTTCTGCAATTTTTTCAGATTTGTCAGCCATCAGTTTCATGAACCTAATCTGTAACAATACAGGGGTACAACATTTCTCTATGGTTTAGTGATATAGTATAACTTCTGTGTGGCATTTATCAGCTATTTTAGTTTCAGAGAACATATGTGAAAATATTTCCTATATAACATAAATGAACAGAAAAAATATGACACCAATTTTAATTAACAATAACACCAGAATAACAATTAAGCTTTAAATGATTATTCTTGAACTAAAAAAATTCAAAATCAATTTATTTACAGACATTACATTTGACGTTTTTGGATTTGACATATCATTCCTTTCAGATGCAAAATCCAGCATCTATAATGACTCTTTTGAACTGGCATGCAGTCTTGTTTACTTCCCTCTTTTGGCATGATTAGTAAGTTCCAGTTTTCCTATATTACTTAGGCTTATTACTTTCTTACAAAGAGTAAAGTAAGGAATAAATGAATTTTGTGGAACTTCACAAACCCATTCAGCAAAATCAGGATTGATTTTTTTTTTTATCAATCAATGTGTATTACATACAGATTTTGAGCAACTCATTGATTTAAACATATCTCCTAATCTACTTTGAAACAAACCATTCAATAAGTCCATGTTTGAGAGACTAAACACTACCGCGATGCCACAGCAGATTGATTGTTCCCGCCATGGAAATATATTCTATTCTTTCAAGCAGTTACATGTCTTGTGCAAACTCATTAGCTGTAATTCAGGATTTTCATGGGAAAAGAACAACTGCTTTACAAATCGAAACTAGTATAATCTATACAGAAAAAAAAAGAGGAGGAAATGGTGAATTTCCTGTGAATCAATATGCTTTCGCTTTGGGAAGCTATGGCTACGATCTTTTATTCTTGCAGTCTTTAGAAAATCGACACTTTTTGACAGAAAAAGAATAAAAAATACATTTTAAATTTCCTGTATTTTCCCTGTTTTTATGAACATTTTCAAATTTTCCTGTATTTCACTGGTTTTGGGGGGGGGGGGATTTTTAAATTTCCTGTATATTCTCGGTTTTCTCTGTTCTCCCAGTGGCGTGACAACCCTGTTTAACATTTGCAAATATACCTGTTTACTATATGTATTTAAATGCTCAATTCATTTCTATTTAACTTAACTAATATTCTAAATACAGATAATTGTTCCCCAAAGGGAGAATTTGATTTTGAAAAACATTTCTAAATTAGTAGCCCTGGACTGGAAACAAAACATTTGATTATGTTAAAATGCTGGAAATTTAAAACTTGACAGATAAAATAATATTAAAAAACCCCAAAAAGAAATGGTTTAAAAAAATCTTTGACTATTATTGCACATTTCTAAATTGATCTTTTTTCCTAAAAAAAATTAGTAACTGTAAAATATGTCAAAATATAATAAAATAAACTCATTTTACAAATGTTTAAAATAGCAAAGTTAAATTATCATAGAATATATATATATATATATACATACATAAAGTGCTATAAATTATTGCATAGAAAATAGTATAAAAACCTACTTTTCTATTAAATCCTTTCTTCTGGATTCCAATTTTTTTTCAATACTTTCAAAATCAGAATCGTTAGACATATCACATAATATTTGTTCTTCATTTACATTATTTACATTGCTACCACTAGCACTTGGTTCAGATTTATTTACATTATCAAGAATATCTTCAGTATGAGAGGATGTACTAGGTTCAGAAGTGGCACCATATGAATCATTTGTGGGTTTATCTTCTACAAAGGCACTGCTTGTAGATGGTTGGTTAATGTCTGTCTTTTTAATGCATTTGTTTTTTGCAACAGGTGACTGGTTAGAAGGGTCAGATCCTTTTTCAGGTTTTTCTTTTCTTTTGGAAGGAACATCGGGGTTACTCTCATTTGAACCACTAGCTCCTTCCATTGCATGATCTTCTGCAACAAATAATTATAATAACTGAAAGTGCAGTGATGTCTCAGTAATAATTTTTTAAAAAAACATATAAGATATTTTCAGACTTTTATAAAGACTTTAAGATGCAAAAGTATATTGCATGGTGATTTGTGCTAGACAAAATGTATTCTACAGTGGTGGAAAAAACTTTGAGACCACATGTGAAATTGAAAACTTTTAACTTTACTAAAAAAAAGATACATTAAATAGTATATACAATACAAAAACAAAAATTTCTTCATATTTTAGAAAAAAATTAATGTAATTATACATTATACTCAAATGATTTTTTTTCATAACATAAAAGGGTGGAAAAAACTTTGAGACCACAAAGTTAAATATTAATTAAATGTATAGTATTACAATTTTTAGTACTTCGTGTGTTTTCCTTTCACACGAATTACTTCTAAAAGACGATTCTGGAAGGTTTGTGCATGTTAGAATCGGTATTTTATCCCATGCTTTTAAAATAACAGCTCTGAGTTCAGACACAGAATAATATTGTTTATCATTTTCATACACCATGTGTGCAAGGATACCCCACATGTTCTCTAAGGGGTTGAGGTCTGGACTTTTGGCCGGAAAATCCATAAAACATATTATTTTCAGTTAGCCAAGCAATAGTTGAAGCAGACTTGTGCACTGCCGCATTATCTTGTAGAAAAATCAAATTTTGATCCATAAGTTCATCTCTTAATGGAACAAAATTGTTCGTCAGTATATCTTGATAGTCAAAAGTGTTCATATTACCTTTAGTGAACACAATATCAGTCTTACCTCTAGCATTGAAACCTGCCCAAACCATGACGGATCCATCCCCTTGAACTCGCTTTGAAAAATGTGTAGCATCCTGTCTCAAATCATGCCAATACTTTCTTAAACCATCAGGCCCATCTAGGTTAAATTTCTTTTCATCCGTGAACACTATTTTTCGCCACAAGTTGGGTTTAAAAAAATTAAGTCCATCAGGTCCATCTAGGTTAAATTTCTTTTCATCCGTTAACACTATTTTTCGCCACAAGTTGGGTTTTAAAACATTAGATGTTGCAAAGTTCAATATTACTGCAATATGACATTTTTCAAGTCTGGGTTTACTTTTGAATTTTGCATATTTGATGTTTTCTGTATTACTCAGAATATTTCTAACTGTTCTAGCGATAACTGGAAGCTTAAGTGTCGATTTTATTGCTGCAGAATGTTCATTGTCTTTAACAGCCATCCTTATAACACTTCTTTTCATTCTGGTTGACAGTTTTGATGGCCTTCCTCCTCTATTTTTTGTACCATATCTGCATGGATCTGAGAGAAAATGATGAACCACAGTTTTAGACCTCTTGATTATGCTAGCAATTTGCCTTTCACTCATTCCGCTTCCACGAAATGCTAAGATTTTCCATTTTTCAATTTCAGTCAGTAATTTTCCACTACCCATAGTCTCAGTTGCTTCAACACTCAAAGAAATGATTAGAAAGTGTTTCTTTTCAGTCTCGCAACTGTCCCGCACAAAATCGTGCAAAAGTTACGTCATCTCATTATGCAAACAATCACTCTTTAAAACTGGTCTCAAAGTTTTTTCCATTTCATTACATTACACATTTTTCCTTTATAGCTACAATAAACGTATTTTAAATTCTAAATTCATTTTTTTTATTTATTACATTTTATATATAAGCGTAAATGTAAATTACAAAAAAGCATTTTTGTAATTACATTTGCATTTTTGAATGCAAAAAAAAAGTTCAATTGTGGTCTCAAAGTATTTTTCACCATTGTATTACCTCTTAAAGTTCATACAAAGAGTTTTGAAACATCCTGTTTAAATTATTTTTTAAGAAAAAATAAATAATGTTTGTTTAAATTATTAAATAATAATTATTTAAATTACTTTTAAGAAAAAATAAATAATGTTTGTTTAAATTATTAAGTAATATTTATTTAAATTACTTTTAAGAAAAAATAAATAATGTTAATTAATCTTAAGAATAAATCAACAATTCTGAAAAATATAAATAGAAACATTAATTAAATTTCTGAAATTTTTTTAATTGCTTCATAAAAAGGGGGCTTTGGGGGGGGGGGAATATCATTTAAAAATACAGAACACATGAAAAAGATAAATCTGTAATATATTCACACAAAAATTGCATGCAAAATAAAATTATTTTAAA
The DNA here is from genome assembly GCA_026543865.1 of Argiope aurantia. Taxonomy (NCBI): domain Eukaryota; kingdom Metazoa; phylum Arthropoda; class Arachnida; order Araneae; family Araneidae; genus Argiope; species Argiope aurantia. The sequence goes on from JAPMOR010104652.1 coordinate 25,021, forward strand.
GTAATACTAAAATTAACTTCTATAAATAACACAAACGCTATTTTATAAAAAGCATTATAGCAAATAACCAATAAAAATATTAATAAAAAGAACACATTTACTTAATTAACAGATTAATTCAGATTCAGTAATCACATTTTTAGCCAAGGTAAACAAAACAAATTAATACCATCTAGAAATTATTATCCTCTCCATTTTACTATTGTTATCTTAATTAATTTAATTAATTATCATTCATTCCAAATATGAAAAGCCATAAGATAATAAGTATTTAATTACATGTATTGCTTTAAAATAACAACAGTTAAATATCAAAGTGAATTCAATACAATAAGTAAATCATTTTTTGTTTTCTTATTAAAAATAACAATAACCTAGCATTAACTCTGCTTTCTTTGTTCAGCTTTATTTTGCTATTCAACTCCTAAAACTAGAATTAATAGTTCGCAATCAAAATAGTTCCTTTGTCATTAATATTTGATCTTTACTTTTATCTCTGACAAGACAAGAACATTTTTGTACATTATAATAATAATTATTATTCTTGTTTTTAATCATGTGAAAATGCACTCAGTTTGTCAAAAAAGTATCATAGTACTTCTTACTGCTTGTAATTATAAAAGCTAAGTAAGGAAAATATATCAATCAATTCAGATGTACATCCTCTTTAAAAACATACAATCTCTTCACATAAGGAGCCATCTCTATATTTATATTTGCATAATCTACTACATATGCAACAGCAACTCTCAATTTTTCATCTCTGAAATAATTCTGGATAATGAGAAATTTTCAAATTTTAAAACTAATTTGTATAAAATAATCAGAATTATATAAGAAAAAGAGGCGTAGACGCTTTTACAATATATACAAACATAACAAATAGATCTCTCTATTAATACTTGAACCATTTATATTATTATTTCAAAGATTAGAGCTTTAAAAAAAGCACTATAAAGAATAATGAAATATGACTAAATAAGAATTTGAAATGCATGGCTTTGCATATTCAATTACATAGAAAATTAATAAATAATAGTTAAATATACATGGAGTATATTGCTTTAAATAATCAAAAACTGAATAAGTTTAGCAATTAATATTGATAAAACATTCTTAAACCAAAAAGCTTTCAGAAAATTGAAACATAGCTACTTATTTGAAACATTCCTGAAACATAAATAGCATAATGATTTACATGTTCAAGTTTCCACTAAATAGTATTTAAAATCCTTTTTAAAAAATGGTCTATCTCTTTTTATTTGTAAGATTATTAAATAAAAACAATTGTTTACTGCAACATTTTTTATTATATATTTATTTTTTAATTGAAACATAAGTTTCATAAGTTTAATCACATAAAAACACAAGTTTAATCACATAAAAGATGCTTTAATATTTTATTCATTCATATGTTAAATGATCTTTTATTCATGCAATATAAATTTGTACTTTGTATAGAATTTTGCTTTTATGCTTTTTCATTAATTGAAGCCGTCACAAATCAATTCTTAATCTAAAGCAACACTGAAAGACATGTTTTGTTTTCCATTTCATTTTACAGTTTTTTTTTTTTTTAATTCTTGCCAGAGAATTCTCTTGTTAAGATGGGAGAATGCAAACAAAGCAAAAACAATTCTGTTCTGAAAGCTTTGGCTATTGCTACATATCTTTAAAAGTATTTGGCGAAATTGAATAAAGTGAAGAACATTGATACTTTGGCTCTTGCTTTTTTCATTGGTGTCAAAATATTTGTGAATTCTTAATTTTTTTATTTTATTTTTTACATTTACTTTATATTTTAAAATAATATTTTTATATTAAAAAAGCAAAACTTTTGTCCTTTTCTAAAGAGTATTTTAATGTAAAATAAAAATTATTCTCAAAGATTTATCATGCCTCAAAATATATTGAATTGGATATTAGGATTTTTTGATGCAATTTTACTGAAAAAATTGGAAACTCATTTAATATTCAGAGTTGGAAATTTTAATTATATATGATGACTCTTTAATTTTTGGCTTAAAATTACAAAATGCATTTTAGCTATTTTTATTTGTAGAATGGATATGTTTTCGAAACTGAGTGTTGCAATATGAAAAAATATTTGAGAAAATTAAATATGAAGACGGCTCCTTATATAAAAAAATTTCTGTATTAGACATTTATAGTTTTTAATTGTGCAATAATTAGTTTTGAAATTATGAGTAGTGTCCAGATACTTTATTGATGGATTGTTTCTCGAAAAGAGAAATGATGTAAACAAAAAGAAAAGAATCTTATTCATTGACTTACTTTCCTTGTTCCAAGAAACTTAAAATCTGGCACAATTCTCTAGAAACTGTACTAAGAAGAGTGGGTTATTATCAGTAAGAAACTTTTTCTGTCTGGAAATATCCCATTTCTAAAGTATTATGTTGAAATAATGCCAAATGTGAAGAGCATAATAAGAAAACAAGGGCATTTAATACAATAAGATATTAAGCTACTTGATAAATTTTTGAATTATTTTAGTAATTAAAATTATTTGATGATAAATAATCAGATATGACATCTTTAATTTTATTATTTATAAAAATATCACAATGCAATTTAAAAATTAATTTGAATACAGTAAATTTTACTCAAAATTGTATAGAGCAGATAGGTAAAATAATAAATATTTTACTCATTTCTTTTTTCAGCAAAACTAAAAAGGGTTCTATTTCCATATTTGATGTAACATACTAATTGAATATTCAAAATAATTACTATTTATTTTTCTAATGCTAATTGCTTTGAAATTCAGTCCGAGAATTGATTTAGTTTCTCACTTTAATCAACTTCTACCACAATTTTGATTCGGTCTTCACAAAAAGCATTCCAAAAAGTGTTACTGGCATTAATTGTAACACTTTTTTTAAAAAGTTTACACTTGACACCAGTCTCCATTACAGTAAAACCTCAATAATTCTAACTGATGTGTATTATAATAATTTCATAATCATACCATAATCAAAAATTCAATTAACAAAGATTAAATTTTAAATCAAGGCTTCTTTTATTTTGACAAAATTGTTAATTTGTAATTATAAAAATACGACTTCAAATACTACCATGCATTAATATTTTAACTAAATATAATCAAATTTCTAACAAGAATAATTAATAATAAGATATATAATAATTAAAGATTCTTTACCAATATTCTAAAAAGAACATTTTTCCTGCTTAACAATATGACATAACATATTTACAATATCCCTTTTTAATGAAAATACTTGGAATTTGCATATATCTGTGTTGAAGAGTTTAAGAATAGAATTGTGCTTTTAATGATTTATTCCAATCTAAATAACTTTTTTGAATTATGAAATATTACCCTTCAACGAAGAATTTTTAATAGCCTAAACACTGTGAAAATTGGCACCATTACCAACTTTGAATCCCTTTTCTGAAAAATTCATTGGCATTATTACTAATAATAAAGAAAAATGTGTGTTTCTGTTGGTTGACATTCGATAGTACTGAATTATTACCATTAGAACTATAGCTATCAAATTTACCACAGGCATATTTTAAGAATGGGAATGTGCATCTCAGAATGAGTTTTTTAAGATTTTTAATAAGAATTTTAATTTAATCTTTATTTTTATGTTCGTTTCATAACTCATGAAAAAATTATTATAAATAATTAATTTTTACAGCATTTTAGAATTTAAAAAAATTGCCTTTTAAATAATACCAATTACAAATAAATTGCCATACATGTTCTTCCTGAACTAAGCTCATTTTTTTATTTAATTTTATTTATTTATTTTGCATAATTTTCACCAATAAAATGAAATTTAATCATTTTTGCTATATTATCAAATATTTAATCAAGCGATTTTCTCCCATTTTTGAAAGCTAAAGTAGATAAAATTGTGCTTACTATCTGCAAAATTTATATGCAGAATCAAAAAGTAAAATTGCATTTCCACAAATGACAACAGGCAATTAGAAGTAGATTATTTAGACATTTAAATTTTTAATGGTACTACCTCATAAGACTCGACTCCATTAGAATAGTTCAAATGCACAATAGCTGAAACTTCTATAAAATTATTAAAATAATATACTTTAATGTTTGTCCCAATTGTTGCACGAAAATACTTTGTTGAAGGAATCATGAACCATCAATACATTATTATGAAAAAGAAAAATAGTTGATTTCTTGCTACCAGCATATTTCAAAGAAGTTCTCAATCAGATTTTAAAATAATAACTCAAAAAAAAGTTACTAAACATTTAATCTTATTAAATAAGATTTATTTCATCAATAACAATAAAAATTCAATAAATACTCATTTAATTAAAATAAAAATATAAATAATATTTAAATATGAATAATATTAAGATATAAATAACAAAATAAAAACTTAAATAATTTTTTAAAAATCTTTAATCACTGAATCTTATTTTATCAGACATTTTTCATCTGCCCCCCAAAACAATATGTTTTTAAAACATCCAATGGAAACTTATATTAACCTGCATCCTCATCAATGGAGTCAGAAACAGCCTCACCATCTCCATCTTCTGACTGAGACGAAGCATGTGATGAAGCTGATGATGAATGAGATGCTTCTGATCTAGTTCGAGCTTGGCTTGTGTTTAACATCCTTGTCAAAATGTTAGTCATTGTGCGTACAATGCTCGACCTGGAGGAAGTAGCTTCTTCTGAATCTGCAATTCAATAATGTTAATATTTTTAGGAGAAAATATTTCAAAAAAAAAATTATTACTCAAATGATTATAAAAGCATATTAATAAAATAATCATCACAGATATCAAATTTAAATATATGTTTAAGAGAAATTCTTTATATTACGGGACATTCTAATTTATTTTCTTTTAAATTGCATTTTAATATACTTCGGAAATGCAAACTATTGTTCATAATGAAATTTTGAAAAATAAAAAAGTATATTATTCTTCCTATTTTTATTTCTCATATAAGTTTAAAGAAATTTCAATCACTTCATATAACATACCTATTCTGTACACAATTGTGGTTAAATCTAAAGTTAAACCAACATTTCTTTAATTATTATAATATAAAGAACTAGCCATCAAGCCTGTTTTTCTTTCCTGTAAAAACTGCAAACTAACTAAATAAAAAATAGCAATTCTATAAATAATTCTATGACTCAACAAGAATAAATAACAAAAAAAAAATCACACCATCTCATATAAATATAGTACATGAAGTGATTTGATTTTTATTTTATTAGGTGCATAAATATGATTCTATTCTTTTTCATGTTATAAAAAAGGTGTTTGTTTTAAAAATTGAATACTGATTTATTCAAAATATTTATTCTCTGAAATTACAAAATTTGCCCATTTTATTGGGCAACAAATTCCACAAAGAAAAGAAATTTGATTGTTTAAATGCATTATCAAGCCAGTTTTTGATAGTCATTTGAAAATTGAATACCTCTTTTAATCTGCATGGAGCAAAACATATAACAATCTGAAGGAACAATATCTGATGAATATAGTGGATGGGATCACAACCCAGCGACATATTTTCAAAATTTTCTTTCACTAGTATGAGAACATGTGGATGAACACTGTCATTTCGTTTTTCATATTAGGGATGTTTCTCCTTCATTCCAATTGTAACTAGTTTAATCACCATTGAAGGTTTCATAAATAATGCTTCCAAATCAACAACTTAGGGTTTTTTTTTTTTTTTTTTTTTTTGCATATGTTTTACTATGTTTTTTGTTATGGGTATGGAAATCATTAATTCTCCAGAATCATTTTTTTCTTTCAAATTGTATTCAATGGGACATGTTTATCATAAATGTTCAATACAACCAAAATGCTTCTGCTCAATTTTCTTTTCAACGAAATGGAAGTAAATAAGTATTACAACTTCCATCTTTTCAATTTCTAAGATAATAATGGACATAATAATATCTAAGACATAATGATATATTAGAATTCTAGAACACATTAGACTAGACCTTACTATCTAGACATAATAATATACAAGCAAAAGATAATATTTGAATATATAAAATCTACTAAATAAAATTTTTCTGATTCATTTCCCCATACTACTAGAGCCCTCTATTAAAAATGGGGAGAACCATATTTATGCTCTTAATATATTAATAAAACAGTAGGCCAATA
>JAPMOR010104652.1:31195-78924 GCA_026543865.1 Argiope aurantia
GAACCATATTTATGCTCTTAATATATTAATAAAACAGTAGGCCAATATAATCCCTATTTTGCAAATAGGTAGTTGAAATATTTCTTTTAATATACATACTAAGATAGAGAAATATGTATACTTTTATGAAAATTCTTATTTTCTTTCAATCACAATTCATATAAACAAAGATTATTCTTACCTCTAGATTCAGCTTCAGGTCGAGCATTTGGCCCAGTGTCAGACCAATCGCCTCTTATTCTTAACCGCTTCATCAATGGTCGTCCCCGAAAGAATAAACCAGAATCCTATTTTTAAAATTTGGGGTTAGACTTGTACATAGGCATGCTGTGTGTGATATTTTATTGCACAAAAAGAAAAAAACAAACATGAATATTTTTCTCAAATAAAAAAAGTATAAAAAAGATAATTTTATTTATATTTAGAATTGTAAACAGCGTCAAAATGTCAAGGAAAACAGTAAATTAGATTTCAAACACTCCGGAAAACAGTAAATTAGATTTCAAACACTCAATAAGATTTGAAATATGAATATGATTAACTTTGTTTTAGGTTGTCTGAAATTTAACATAAAATAATTGTTTATTTGTTGACTATTAAGGATAAAGAAAATTAAATACCTTAAGAAAACGAAATAAAAACAAAGAAATATTTTGAACCACAAATATTTTGTAAATAAAGCTTACAATTAATTCTATTTTAATTAAATTAAAATTAAACCTAATTTAAAGCTTTTTAAAATTGAGTTAATTCAAGAGAATCAAGGCAGAACAAACATTTCAACATACATTATTGTTGAGAAAACTTAAACATATAAAGAATAAAAAAATTTCATAATTTTGAATTCTACTAATTAGCTAGTGTGCATAGTAATATACATACATTATTTGAATCACTTGAGCAGCCTTCTGCTGAAAGAAACCTAGGTTTCTTCTCAAGATCGTCCTGAAAAAAAATTAGACCATTTCTATATTTTAGAATTATTTTAAATTATATATAAAATTATGAAACATAATTTTGAGAATGTAATGAAAATTTATTCACAGAAAAAACTATATCTCTAAAAATCATACAAAGTAAATACTACTAATAAATAATGATCTTATAATAAAAGAAAAAAGTAAACAAACAAAAAAAAACTGATAAAATGTGTTTCTTGTGTAAGTTGGTGTTCTACAAAACAAACCGTAGATCTAGAGGTATTATATTTGAAAAAGAGTTACACTTTGAAGGCTAAAAATAAACACCTCTGAGCAATTTTTAAAATTCTTAATTAATTAAAATTCAGCACAATTCCAGCATTTTTCTGCAATAATTTCAAAAAAATATAACTGAACAGAAATGAAATTACACATCATAAAAATTTTTAAATAATCTCTTTAAAGGTATAAATTTAGCTGAGCAAATTTTTTTCATAATTTCTGACAACTCTTTAAAATATTTTTTTGCATAACCTTCATCAACAGATCTTCAGCAATTTACTGCACAGAAATCAAATTACTTTTATTGTTCCAAATATTTAATCACAATATTTCTTCCCATTATTGAAGATCAAAAAAGAAGGATTCTGTTTAATAGCTCTGTAGTTAACATGAACAGTAAGAAAATGAAGTTACAGTATTCAGAAAGTTAGAATATATATGAACTGTACAGTTATATTCTACAATGTTGTCATTGAACTTCATTAAAACAGTTCAAATACCTAGTGAATATCAGTTATAAAACTATTCACCATGACGTAACATCTGAGACAAATTATTGTCTAAAAATAATTTCTTGGGGCGATTATACGCATTAACTTAAACATAAGAGATTTAATTAAACACAACCAATATTCCATGGAACAAATTGGTTGCCGAAGAGTATCAATGCATATATATGTGTGTAAATGCACAATATATATATATATAATTTAAAAGCAAAAGATGAAATATATTTTATGTTTTATCATTTTATTTAATTAGAATTTAAAAATAAAAATGCTTAATATTCTTTAAATATCTGAAAAAAAATTATTAAACAAATTTTAATAATAATTAATAAAAAAATTAAATGCTCTCAATCATAAATAGAAAATTACATACTCTTATATCAAATAAGTAGATGTAATCAGATGAGTAACTGACAAGCATTTCCTGCCCATCTCCACTGTAACATAACGAAGTTATACGCCTACTCTGAGTAAATTCTGGAACTGTAAAGCATGACATCAATGCTTGAAAGCCATTGCTTGCACAAAAACCTAATGAGAGAGAAAAAAATTATCATATATATATGTGTGTGTGTGTATGTGTAAAAAATATATTTTTAGGCAATTTCATAGCCGAAGAGAGGAGACACTTTGAAATTTTAAAACTTATGATGTATTCCATTCCGGAAGGCATACTTTATGTAAAAGCAAGAAAAGATAAGATATATCAGTCCAAAACACAAACGAGCAAAAAGAGTGTAAAATATTTTTCTCCAGTGATTTTATACTATGAGATTCTGCAAAGGATTTCCTTGACACATGTCAATTTAGGTAAGATAAATATAGGTGTCTTTTAAAAGAATTTGCTTAGCATTACAGATTTTTATCCCTTCACTAGGAGCATGAGAATTTGCTGATTAAAACAGTTTTACAGATTTATTAAATTAAAAAAAAAAGGTGAAATTGGATCAGGAAATAAAGAGACCATTTTAGAATGAATTTAATATGGGTTAAATAAAGATAAAAATTAGGGAATTAATTAGGATTTAAATTAGATTACGATATATATATTCAATTTTTATGCATTTTTAAAGTGAATCATCTTTCAACCACTTGAATAAAAATATGAAAAAGGATTTCTGAGTTACATGAGTACAGGGCACCTCAAAGACAAATTTCTTTAACTTTCACTGATCTATATGAAGTTAAATATCATCTGAAATACACATAATTAAAATAAATATTTGTTCAGCTAAATTTAGTGCGAATTCTTTTTTGAAAATATACCAGCTACTAATTCTTTTATCTGCTTTGTTGTACAGAATGTGCCGTTTTCTGGCCATAGATATGACAAAGAACTTTTAAAAGCAGTTGAAATTCCCATAAGTCATCCCATATATTCCACTATCCATTATCATATTAAGCATGCAAAAATAAGAATGCAGCTAAGCTGGTAGATCCCCAGGTCTTCTTGATATCTATTCTTATATATGCAATGATATCTATTCTTATATGTGCAAAGTTTATAAACAATAGAATAATGTCTTAAAGTGTGTTATTTTAAAAGCTACTACTAAAAATTATCATCTTCATCTTACTATATGTAGCTTGTATAAGAATTTACTACTGTAGGAATACTTCTTTTATAATTTCAAATTTTAATTCAGCAGCATCTAATTTATATAAGCTTTTAGAAAGGTATAAAAAAATATATTTTTTATATTTTTAAATTTCACATTTAACTTGAACAAGTGATAATTAAAATTTAATTTCTCTAAAAAGTTTTAACATTAAGAGAATTTCAAATGTTTAAACCAATTAAATTCTAAATTTTTTCTCCCTCTTTAACGTAAAAAAAACTTGTTTTGGTCTCAAATAATTTACACATACACTTAAATTAAACAGAAAAATAAAAAATAAAAAATGAAAGAATTTTTATTCCATACAGACAATTATTTGCCATTCTTGACTTTCATATTAAAAATAACTTCACATTTATTAAAAACATGATTATAAAACTTAATGCAGAATAATTATTGTATTTTTTTAGATCGTTATGAAGTTTGCTGTTTTCCAAAAAACTTAAGATAGAATACGTTTCAGAAAAAATTATAGGATTATTTCTTTATTACATACAAATTATATCATAGAAGTTTTCAAGAATTTTCTCAAATTAAAAATTTATTTGGCAACTATCAAAAAAATTATCAATAATAGTTAGTGGCTTAAATATTTCATGTTAACTGTAATAGTAGTTATATTAACATAAATATTAGAAGGATTAAAAGAACATTAGATGTTTTCAACCAGAAATTAAAAAAGTATTGTGTGGTCTTGCCTTACTCATTTTTTTATATAACATTCACAATAAAACACTGCCTTCTGTTTAAAGGTTTATCATTTACAACAGAATTTATACTAAAAATATTAGAAATTTGTTCAAGGTTTATTAAATTTAAAAAAGATTTTTTTATCAAATTAATCCATATCAAGGAATGTAAGAATTATCAAAAAAGTAATTTAAATTAATTCTGAATTGAAATCCTAACTATAAATAATAACTATTCAATTATAATTTCATTATAAAAAGACCTTCTTTACAAAATTAATATTACAAAGGTTAAAATGTGAATATGCATTACTCCACAATACAGAATTAAATGTTCTTTCATTTACAAAGAAAATTTGCTTATATTTACCTAGTATAATAGAATTGAAACATGACAAAGAAAAGAACTATTACATTATATTGAAAATTGAATATGGATGTGCTCAAAGTTGGATATCCTAAAGAAAGATTTAGAACTATGAAAATCAGTAACAATTCACTAAATATATCAATGGAAATATTTTAAACCTTCTCAGATTGGTTTATTTTTAGTCAATTTTTATACAAAACAACATAACATAACAGCTCATCTAAATCAATAACAAACAATGTAGCCTATTCTACCAAAATTATACAAAATTAATAAGAGATCATTACTATGTTGTAGGAAACAAAAAATTAAATATTTTCTAATGGTGAAAGAAGTATAAAGATCTAAATAATTATTTTATCATTGTTCATTTAACTCCTTCACAACCAATGAGTAGAGAACAAAGCGTTCCAACAGGCACATAAACTTTTTGCAATTAAGCCCAATTTTGCAATATATATATATATATATATATAAAATCATCATTTTAATTTAATGACTTCAATTTTACAAGTAACATTTGTAATATACTACTACTTAATATGCATTAATATAAAGACTATAATATTAATAGAAATCAAAGAAATAAGGAAAACACTCGATTTTTAACTATACCCACAAAAACAAATATTATACACATGAAAATAAAGTTATAGATAAAAAAAAATTGTATATTACACTCTCACCCCCAGAAACATATTCTCCTAACAAAAAAAAAACCCAAAGCAATCAACAAGAACGCCAGAGTCCCTTTAAATTACATGTGCACTTTTAGACAGCCATTTGTTTATATAAATAAATTTATCAAATCTAAAAATGCAGAACAGAACTCAATGTCTGCCCACGTATGAAGATCAAATGCGATACAATTAGACTGTTCAGTATTTCACTCTTTTCATCATTGGAAGATGAAGATCATACTATGTAGGAAGATGATACTATGTAGAGAATACAAAACTGCAAACTGACAAATCTATTCCTCCTACATAAATCAAAAAGCATTCCATCCTTTCCTCACTCAGTCAAAATATAAACAAAAACCCGGAGCAAAATAAATCACGGCCCTTTAAATACCCAATCCTCTAAAAAAAACCAAACACTTGTAATTGCTATGTTTAAACATCCCAGATCAAGTAAATTTTTTTTTAAAAAAAAGCTCAAAACCGAAAACATATATTGAAAGTCAACACTCTGTGTGATATACTTCAAAACTATAACCGACTTCAATCACCATCACCAATTCAATCACCATGTTTAAAATAAAACACTCCAAATCGAAATCACAGCGGCGTGATCCTGGGCCAATAGAAAAGAAAAAGCATGTCTCATATATGATACTGTGAGCTGTGAAGGAACAATTGCATGATCATGTATATTTGATCATGGTTCCGAACGGGTTAAAACATTTTAAAATAATGAAGAAAACAACCTGAAGCATTCTGAGTGCTCAGCATCCTGCGATCAAATATCCGGACGGAGGCATCAGCACAACCAACAGCTAGTTGGTAGGGTGTCAAAGGATTCACAGCTAATGATGTTACAGGAGATTGACAATTTATCAGAATATCCTAAATAGGAAAGAGAAAAATACTCAGATTTCCTACATTCATGAGAATTACAATAGGAATAAGTAAAAAAAAGAAAATTTTACACAAGCAGACTGAATCCCTAATGGTTATATACAAGCATAAAATTTTGAACAAAAGCAGTTTAATATCAGTTTATTCTCTGTAAGTTCAAAATTATGTTTCTGTTAGGAAATACATCTGTTAGACTAAAATGATACTACATATTTCAATTGCAAAATATAAATACATCATATTATTGCATTATAAAATGCAAGTTATTTTTTCCATCAATTTTATAATTTTAATTTTATGAAAAGAATTCAAATTCAAGCACATACAAGATGTCCCAAAATGCTGTTCACCAACTTTAAAGATAGGTTAAGGCATACAGAATCAAATCATTTTTGTAATAAAATATAGGGCCAGAAATGCCAGAGGGCAGGGGATAACTATACAAGGAGTGCTTTCATACTAGATTAAAAGTAAAAGAAAAGGGCACAGAATATAAAAAGTACATTATTGATTTAATGGAATAGAAATTTACAATAAAAAAACAGCTAAGTTGCATAATGTAACATTCATAACATATGTGATAATAGCCAAATAATATATAACGTCAACAGCAAACCTTTGAAGTACTTAAAGAAATGTTTAAAGGACTTGATGTCTAATGTTATACATGCTTTGCATGCACTTATTCATTCACCTAAGTTGCACTCATTCATGAATTTCAGAATTTTGCAACCAAGTACTCTTCATAAAGAGATCTCTATATTAGGTCTTTTGATAAATTCTTTTAAACCATTCACCCCTGCCCCCCCCCTTAAAACAGGCAGGGGGAAGCTTGCACTCGCTCCCATCAAAAAGGCAGTAGTTTTGACTGATAGCCTATAAAACTAGTTCGAACTGCATTCTGATGCTTCCCTCTCCTTGGCACAGTTCATAACGGAACAGCTATAAAGTTTCTATTCAAAATGACATGCAAATGACTTAGTTTCGGTTTGGCCAGTAGAGGTCATGGAATTCATTAAAAACCTCAAGTCAAGCAAATGCCAGGGTTAGATCAAAATTAGTAGTCACATGATTAAAAATCTCCCACCTAGGTTTATTTTATACTTAACATTTTTACTAAATAAACTGTTAGAATTGTTTATTTCCCCAAATGTTGGAAAACAGCTATGATTGCCTCTGTTGCACAAACACTGATTTGTCATTATCTCAAAATTTTTGTTCCAGCTCACTACTCAGTAGTTTGAGCAAAGTTACAAATCTGTGCATCTCAAATGCCTGAATCAATTTCTCAACTTCAAAGGTCAGCAAACAATATTATAATTTCCGAATAATTCAGGTTTAGAAAAAATTTGTTGACGAATCACCAGCTTATTCATGTTACAGAACTGATTCATGATGGCTTTGTGAAGTCTGAAACAACAGGTGCACTTTTTCTGGACGTAGCCAAAGCCTTTGATAAAATTTGGCATGAAGGGCTCCAATTCAAGTGCATGTGACTTGGATTTCCGGTACAATTTGTCAACATTTTACACTCATACCTATCTTCTTATAATTTTAAGGTATGAGTAAACAATATAATTTTGTCTCCCAGACCAATTCTGAGCAGTTGAGCATAAGGAAGTTTGCTCGCTCCAGCACCTTTTAACATTTATGTTAATGATTTACAGAGAGTTAGGAATTGTCATTTAGCAATTCAAGATGATACTGCAACTCTTACACAGCATAGGGATCCACAAATAGTTACTGCACAATTACAACAGAATGCAATCCTTTAACAATGTTGGCTCATCGGATGGGAAATAAAAGTCAACCCAAATACATGTGCATGCCTCCTATTTACTAAAAAAGCTGGTGCCCAATCTAACCCCCTCCAAATTTATAATCAGCTTGTCCCTTTTATAAATGAGTACAAATACTTAGGGTAAGTTTTAGAAGCTAAATTAAGCTTTAATAGTCATATTAAAGTGGTCCTCACTAAAGTTATGAGTATGAGTATTAACAGCTTAACTGCTCCATGAAGTAAACTTTCGATTACGCTCAAGCCTCTGCTCTACAAAGCTATTTTAAGACCAATGTTGATGTATGCCTCTCAATTTTTTTTTTTTGGGGAGGGGGGTGACTTCCTCCCAGAACATTAAGAACTTGCAAGTTCTCCAAAATAAGCATCTAATGAAGATTGTTAATACACTCTGGTACATCGAAAGGAAGATACTTCATGATGACCTTCAAATCGAAACTGCTTCAGAACTCATTAAAAGAACAATTAAGTTCTTCGAAAAATTTCCCCAGATTTGTAACGAGTTACTTCAAATGCCAGCATAAGATTCGTGTGTAACCAGCTCTAGAAAAAGACCTAGTACTGCAACTGACAATTCTTACATTAATTTTCCATCTGTAAAAGGATTGAGAACTTACTAACTATGTTATCAATCTTGTGGATTAAAATCTCTCAAAATTATTCCTGTTTCGGCCTAAGATAACTACAATGAGCTACACACATGAAATTTCTGGATTTCTTCAAAAATAACTCATCAAAATAATTAATTCAGTACCCATAGTAAAAGGTGCATGCAATGTTATTCCATTAAAGTTCTCTTTCCTAATAAATAATCCAAATAATATTTTATATGAATAATTATATCATAAAAATATTAACAATTTTATCAAATTTCATGATAGAGCTTTATGCACTCATCTAACTAGTTCCAATTAATTTTAATCTTTCCCTAAATTTACAAATCATAATTTACTATTCCAAATTATGATGTGAAGGTGCTCATAACTATTTTGTCACACTGTAGAACTCTGAAACATCACGATGTTGCAGTTTCATACTTCAATTTACTTTAAACTCAATCACCATGTTAATTATTTATTTAGATTACTTTTTTATTTTTGTGATATTTTTTAAGATACCATTTATTTGCTAAAACTCGTGACTGCAAAGCATCCATGTTTGTGCACAATTTGAAAATTACATTTGACAAAGTATTATTATCCTAATATTTTATAATTTGAAGAATTTTTATTTTTTCTTAATTTTAACAACTTGGCTGAAAAGATTTTAATGAACTGCCTTCTCAGCCCAGTAGCCCTAGACAAGAGCCTAATCTAACTAATTGGAAATCCACTTCTGATTATGCTATTGCAAATTTGTATTCCATTAAATCTATATTATACATTTATCTGATCCATTTTCTTTTTCTTTTAATTCACTGATTAAGAATTCCTTGTCAACAGGCCCTTTTTATATTTCTGAGCCCAAGCTCTATTAAAAAGTGACTTACTTCAGTATACCTGAACTATCCTTAAAGTTCACAATCAACCTCTCAGAATACCAATGTAGTTTCAAAAAAAAAAAAAAAAACTGCATATAAAAAATAATTTTTTTAACCAGTTAGCATAAGATATATATACCATCAAAAAAACTTCCAGTACTGGGCCAGAAAAACAATTCAGCCCATACTAGCCTTAATTTATCTTAGTTATCAGGGAAATGCTGTTGAAAAGATGTGATAAAGTTGTTTAAAAATATGAAGATAATATTACGCAAATTCAATCCACATCCAGATAATATTACACAAATTCAATCCACATAAATAATAGTTTATAAAATACAAACAAATGATTCCACACCCAAAAATGCCAACTTTCTTCATGTAGGATTCATCCCAAATTAAGAAGTTTTGATCTAAATGGATCATTCTATACATAAATGTCTACAATATTTACACATATATACAAAAACAAAGTACTGAGACAATGCTTACATCCTTACAGTCCTCTTTGCTACAGGAAGTTTTAGTTCTCAAATCAAACCATCGCACACTTCGATCTTCTCCGCAGGACAAAAAGGTGTTGGGATCATTTGGAACAGTCATTATTTCATAGGCTGTTCCTCTATGACAGTTGAATTTGTTATTTAAGCTTGTTAAAGGTCTTTCCAAATCAGAAAAAACAATAATTCCATCGCCAGAACAGGAAACCACCTACACATAAAATAAAAATTAATTAACAACCTATTTTTTGTAATCAATTTATTGTTAAACAAAATCTGTTATATATTTAAAGAATAAGCAGTTAAAAATCACACAACAGATATTGAAGAACTTCATCTGCTAATAATTAAAAAAATGAAACTGATCTTTTCACAACAGAAAAGATACTTACATGTGAATCGCCAGTATTTGGCAGAAATTTAGCACTGAATATATTAGCACGGTGACCAGTAAGAATATAAGCTAGGACCTGAAATAAAATATATATTATCAATAACAATACATGTATCAGTTATTTACTTATTATGAAGTCAGAAACAATACAGTCCAAGAATGTTTTATTCATCTTAACATAACAAGAAAATGCTTGTGCCATTATTATTAACCCATAAATTTGACTGCAAATCAAGAAATATGTAGCATATATGGAAAATTTTGTTAGATTGGTTATTTTATATATTAATAAGATGTGAAATAGTTCACTTTCATAAGTTATTCAGTATTGTGGTCTGAATAGCTTATGAAATTTTATTAACAGCACATAAGGTAACTTATTGTAATTTTATTAGCACAAAAAATTTCAAATTTTGTTTTGGATATGGGCATGCACACTGGTGATACATATTAAAACTATTGTCAATAGACACTTATTCCCAAAACCCTTTAGTTATCTTCAAAGGAAAGTGGTGGGTTAATATGTTGAGTTCTGCTTATGAATAAATTTATTATGTTACCAAATATCAGAAGTAAGTCAATCTATATATATAAAACAAAGTCGTAAATCGTGTTAGTTACACTATTTATAACTCAAGTACGGCTGTGCCAATTTTAATGATTTTTTTGGATTCGTCTCAGCCCTAAATAGTAGAATAACCCTTAAAATATCGCAAAAGTTCATGAAAAAAAAATCAATCTTGATCTTAAGGGTATTTTTTTAGGAGTTGGTAACACTGCAACAACTGTCAAGTAAGTCAAAACTATTAACTAAATGATTTGTTTTGTTTTAAACAATTCACTTACCTTTTTTAAGATATTCTTCACAAAATAAATAAATATATATATATATATAATTGAAAGTTCAATAAAGATAACAATGCTATTACCATACAGCAGTTTCTTAGTAAACTGTAAGATAAACAATCACAATTCATTCAATATCCAAACTGTAAGATAAACAATCGCAATTCATTCAATATCCGTGTGCATGCCAAAGTATTTTTCAAACTTCCTAAACAAAAAGCAAAATTTTAGTATGCTCTATAAATCAGTGATCCATTAAAACATATGGAATTGATCATATTCAAATAAAATATCTTATTTCTGAAAAACGGCTTCGTGCACAGTAATAAAGAATTCAAACATAAGATAATACTTGATCCGTTGCAGTGTATCAAATTTATTCAGAAGACATTTTACATCAAATTCATGCAAGTACAAGAAATCTCAATATTGAGGTAAATGAGGAGATGCATAACCAGGCTTTGCTGTTGAATGAAGACACATGCTACCTCATGTGCGGTAGTTTATTAGTGAAGTTAGGAATGCCAGCACCAGATTGTGGAATGTACAAGGCATTTAATCGAGAATTGGAATGTAAATGTGAATATGATCATTATGAATTAGACTAATCAGTTCAAACAAATGTACCCCTGCTGAACTTCCAACAGAAGGAAGTGTATGATACATTAATGAAGGCAATTGATAATGGAAATGATAACTTATTTTTCCTCAATGCCCCTGGTGAAACTGGGAAGACATTCCTCGTATCAATGCTTTTGGCCACTGTTCGTGAGAGATCAGACATTGCAGTAGCAGTTGCTTTTTCTGGCATAGCGTCCACATTGTTGGAAGGATGCGGTCTGGCACATTCAGCGTTAAAGTTGTCGTTAAACCTACAAAATTCTGGCATGTAACATTTCGAAACAGTCCGCAATGGCCAAAATTTTAGTAGCATCTAAAATCACCATATGGGACAAACGCACAATGGCACACAAACGCACATTGGAAAAGCGTACGAGATGTTTTGGAGGCACAATGATTTTACTGTATGGCGATTTCCACAAAACACTGCCAGTCATTCCATGTTCGACTGCTGCCGATGAAATAAACGCTTGCCTCAAATCATCAAATCTGTGGCGCTGTGTGAAGAAACTTCAATTGACAACAAACATGAGAGTTGCATTGCTGAATGATCCCTGTGCTGAAGATTTCACCAAGCAATTGTTGACCATCGGTAATAGCCATGTTATTGTCAACGAATCAAGCAAATTGATTTCATTTCCTAAGAATTTTTTGCAATTTTGTTTCGTCAAAAGATGAACTCATCAACAAAGTGTTCCCGAACATCATTGATAATCACAAATTGAGTAATTTTGTTGGCTAAGAACAAAGATGTGGATGACACTTCGTAATTAAGAATAAAATCGTTGATACTCTGCATTCATTCAAATCTATTGACTGTGTAACAAATGAAAACGAAGTCACCAACTATCCATCTGAATTTTTAAACTCCTCGGATGCACTTGGCTTACCATCGTACAATTTATAGCTGATGGTTGACTCGGTGGTCATGATGCTTCGAAACCTTAACCAACCAAAACTGTGCAATGGAATGTGTTCGTTGATTTAAAAAAAACACTGATGATCAATGTGATTTATGTGGTTATACTCAAAGGAAAATTCAAAGATGAGGAAGTTCTCATTCCAAGGATTACCATGATCCCAAGCAATATTCCCTTTGAGTTTAAACGAATTCTATTTCCCATTTGTGTTGCATTCGCGATGACAATTAACAAATCACAAGGCCAATCGTTGAGTGTTTGTGGTCTGAATCTAAAAAAATCCATGTTTTTCTCATTGTCAATTATATGAGTCATGTTCACGTGTTGGTAAACCATCTGGTTTATTTGTTCTTGTACCTACTAACAAAACAAAAAATGTTGTATATCAGAAGGTGCTTGGTGCTCAAGAGAATAAACCCAAATGTATATATAGATTGAATAAAGAAAATTCTTTCCGACAAGCCATTGTAATACTGGTTTTTGTAGTTTTATTGATTTTTTTTTTCCTTATATTATTATAACAAGTCAAATATGATTAAAATCGGAACAGCCATTCTTGAGTTACAAATGGTGTAACTAAACTGTTCATAGATTGTTAGGCGGTACGAAGTTTGCCAGGTCAGGTAGTCTTAAATATAAAAAAGAAAAATGGAAGCAAAATATTATTATTTTTAAAAATGGTATCAACAAATTAAATAGTATACTTAGAATGGATGAAATCAATAAAATAGTAAGTAATAGTATTATTAAGATTAAGAAATAGTACAATTAACAAAGTAATAATTAATTAGTAAGCTAAATAAGAGACCTGAATGGGTTCGATTTATAAATAAAAATATATAAATTTAAAACCCTTTTCCCCATAAATAAAGAAATTTCTAAAGAGAAATTACAACTAAAAATTCAGTTTTAAAAAGAATGTCATAAAGTAAGGAGAAAAACTGAAGTAAAATCTTACTGTGTAATCATTTCCACGAACAATTGATAAATGTTGATCATCAGAGCCTGACAAAAGGTATTTTCCAGTATCATTCCAACAAATACTGTTTACCTAAAATTAAAATATTTGCTAAAAATAATTATATCTTTAAAATAATTATTTTATTTATGTGCCAAAAGAACATTCATTCTATGGAGATGCGAGAAAAACAAAATAATAATTTAGTTTATGATATTACTTATTCATAAATGCAAAGACAAATTTATGAGCTTTTGAAATAAAATATTTTAAAAGGATGATGTTTAAAGGTTAACATACAATGTGTAAATTCATATGGTATTTATATTATCTTATTGCATGGATGATTATAAACTATGTATAATACTGAATTAGACTGATCATTAGGAAGATAATCACCTAGAGCTACTAAATATAGCATGTAGTCACGGGTAGTAGTGCTCAACAAGAAAAGGTTTTCAAAAATCTCATTTAGTTTTTAATTAAAAATAAATTAAAATTTTAACAATTTTCCTAAATAAGTATATAATGAGAGAAAAACATGTTATATTATTTTGAAATTTAAATAACTAACATTTTAGTGATGTCAATTTGATTTCTAACAATTGTTTATCTAATACTATTTTTAAAAATATTTTACAGCACTTTTAATTTCTTCACTTGTTGTATTTATACATAAGCATATTGAATACATATAAAATTTTTAATTCACATTAAAGGTGATATAATTAAAAAATATTTTTTAATTAATAATTAAGAAAACAGCTTGCATCAGCAACAAATGGTTAAAATAGATATTCATGATGATAATTGAACATGAAACAGTTGTAAATAAATAACTGACAATGTACTTAGAATGAATAAATAATAAATAAAAAAATAATAATTTAAGGAGAGCAAAAGTATTTTTTAAAAATATTTTTTGACTAGCATTCTTTCTAAATATTGTGTGAAGAAAAATCCTTACACAAATAAATATTTTCAGCAGTTTAAATCATATCAGATAAATCAAGCCAATAACATAAGCTATCTGGCATAATTTGGGATAGAGGTTGAAATTGCCATTAATAATATTTTTCCTTTAATTTATAGCTCTTATTTGGAGCATCAGATTAATTCTATTTTGCAAGGAAGAATAAAGTTTCAATTTATGAATGGACCAAAACCAAAAGTCCTATTTCCACATTTTTTAATCTCTCTGATAAATAATTTATCAGACAGATAGAAGAAATCATTACTTACGCATCCATCATGAACAGGTATTTTTCTTTGAAGTTGTAATTTCTGAACAAATTCTCGACTATCTGAAAAAAAAAGAGGATAAATATAATTATATAAAAATACAAGTATCATAATAGAAATAAAAAAAAAATATTTTAAACATGATTCAAATTAAGTCTCAATATTGTAAAATAAGATTGCAAATTTTATTTTTAGGAGGAAGGAGAAGATTTCATAATGAAATAGACACTCACAATCCAAGTCAGCCCATATTATGAGATCTTTCTTTTACTAAACTGCACAATTATTTTTACATTTCAATAAATTTTAATTAAAAAATTTATTGCTTGCTTTAGATTATTATTTTTTATTTTAATAACTTAATTACAGTTACCACATTTGTACAAAATATTTAAGCAGATACTCAATGTTTATAAAAATTCTTAAAACAAAGTGAAACTTAAAAAAAAGCCTAACCAATCATATTTGACAAAGTATTACACTAAAAATTTTTTAATTAATAGAATTTGCATTTTTTAAAAATTGTTTAATTTATAAGCAAGTACACAATACAATAGTACACAAAAATTAAAAGGATAATAGCATAATAATATGAAAATATAAAATATTTATTTCAAAATTGTTCTTAAAAAACTACAGACTTATAAAAATGAAATAGATGAATACAAGAATTTTATCAAGTACTGCAGATCACAAAATTTAGTTATTTGAAAACAGTAATGTCCTGGAAAGCATATTTGAATATTTTGACAGAACTTGGAAATATTCATAGAATAAGTAAATTTTTTTCTAATTCTGCAGACTATTTATCACACAAAAAACACAGATTATATATATAAAATTTTACCAAAGATTATTATTTTAAAAATTTATTATCTAAAATCAATTTTTAAAAAAAAAACATTTTTTGTATTGTGAAACTTTTTCTGGCATATTTATTAATCATTTTATAAAAGGACAAAATGACATAGATTATATTTTTTAGTAAACAGTAAATCTTCTTTTTATTTGTATTTTTGCAATTCATTGGATATTTAATAGTGAAATAAAATGTCATTTTGTTGATTTCTTGTAATAATATTAAAATTTTATTACAATTTCCGATTATAAAATGAGCATTTTTGCAATATGAAAAATTTATTTAACCATATTCGGTGTATTAGGTGGGGAGGGTATTAAAGATGGGAAATTGAAAGGAGCGGCATTCAGTTTCCATGATACAATTTATAAATAATACAAGAATCAATTTCTCAAAATATATCATAATTATTAAATTAGACATAAACAATCTTAGGTCTTAAGTTTATTTCTAAGTGAATTAAACTTTTGAGTGTTGCAATCTTGACAGATACGCACTCAATGGCAAGAAGAAAAAAAAACAAAAACGAAAGTATGGCGCAAACGAAACTTTTATCCCCCATAACAAAGAAATACAAACTGATATTATTAAACGTACTTTAACAAAAAAAATCTATAAATAAACAATGTCTAAATTAGAAAAAAATATTTACTTTTGGCTGCATCAAACAATTGATAAGGTGTTGTGCGCCCATAAGGCATATCCAAAATGCAGGAAAATAAATTTTTCTTGTTCATATTTGCAACAAACTTAGGTATCACGAAGAAAGAGATTATTACGATTTTTTTAACTAATTAAACAAAACAGTTGGCCTGGTGAAGAATCTCGCACAATTTTTGATAACTCTTTGTTTGTAATTCATATCTTAAAGTAGGAAACCCAAACTTTATTTAGTAAACAAGGCACCAATGTCAACATTTCTGTCTCCGGCCTTTTAAACTATTCGCTTCATTTCGAGTATTAAATTTTATGATTTTTGGGGTTACCATATAAAGGTATTTATCGCTTTTTAGAAATATAGAGAATCAGTATTATTTTACAATTATGGACCATATTATGATTTAAACATTTATGACAGATTTATAAGCATATTTTAAAAATGGTAATGAAGAAATTTTAAAAACAGTTCAATCTTTTATTTCTGAATTTTTGCAAATCACCATGTTTTTGTGTTTGGCATCACTAAATTTCCTCCTTTCCTCAATTCGCCGTTTGGTTTCAGGTTTCGCAGAGTTTATTAATATAAAATTAGTTAAATAAGGTACGATTGCGGAATCTTTATATTATTTTTTTATAATCAAATAAAAAGCGCAGGGTTATTTTTCTCTGGATTATCGTGTATTAAGGTATTCTTATTTGCATTTCATTTAAAAAATACTCAATCTATTTAAGACATGGAAATTGTAATAATTTTATTTTTAGTTTGCTCCACATGGCATAATTATTTTAAATTCTTTGAAATTGAATTATTTGAGTAAAAACTTGTGCACGTATCAGTATTACTTTGTTTCGAAATTTTACTTTATAAAATTATTTGCTTCGTAATTTTCTTTTGTATAACCAATTTTTTTGCATAACCGCTAAATTTCATTGAAATCAATGTTTTTTGATGACAACCATTGTTTCTTTCATTTCCTTTTCAGTTACTTTTTTTTTTTAATCTTTAAAAGCCTTTGCTTCGATATAAATGAAGATGCCAGAGAAATGTAAATGTATATATACATTTTATATGTGATGTGAATTTATGAAAACTCATGCGCTATGCTGAATCTACTAAAAAAAAAACGATTTAAATTCTGTTAATCTATTTCATTAGCAGATTAATTTTTAAGGTTCTAGGATTTATTTAACCATGCAAATATAATCTATTTAAGTAATATTGTGTAACAAGGTTATGCACGCATGGGTGATTTTCATAATAATAATATATTTAAAGAAATATGAATTTTATTTTCAAAAATTGTGAAAGTTTAAGTTTTTTATTACAAAATCTTCTATTAGATATAAATAGTAGATGGCAAAATATACTGATACTAGTATTTCACTCTAATTTTATTTCTCAATAAACTTATTTTAATATATATGCTTTTAAGCCAGTGTCTTCCCCCCCCCCCCCCTATTCAATTCTGTATATTTATTTTTGAAAAAAAAAAAAAAAATATTCCATTTATTACTCTCTTCTTGGAGGCCATGTGAAAATTCTTAGCTTTAGATGAACTAAAGCTAATTGCCTTTAGCTTTAGATGAACTAAAGCTAAAGGCAATCTCAGAACTCTTTAACTGGCTTTTATAAAATTAAGAGGATTTTTCTGCACTTGTATGTAATTAAGGTAAAGATCGGTAACCTGCTACTACAGAGCCATGTTTGTTTGTTTTTAAATACTTGTAGCTATTTTTAAGTTTGTAATTAATATAAATTATTAAATTTATCAAAACAAAAATTCTTAAATAACAAAATACTCTTATTTTGTATTAAATATATATTCAAACTCTATATTCATTTTAATTAGATAATTATTTGACTAAAGAAAACTGATAATTTATAAGTTTTTTTTTTTCATTATTCTCTTTTCTTTATTTTTTTTCCTTTAAGTATATTTTGTAATTATAATTATGACTATTGAATCAATATGTTAAATAATTGAATTATTGTATATATTGTACAAGTACTTTTATGCAAAAATTTTTAAAAAAATTAATTTTTACAAAACAAGCAGAAGTCCTACATTTAAGCTCAGCTTTTAAAATGTATATTTTATCAATCAAGCTGCTGATTTGAAGTTTTATTAATATTATTAGTAAATATGATTTTGAAAATTGCTCTTTACAGCAAAAAATTTACCTATTTTTAGTTCAGAGGTTTGCAAAGAATCCCTCGTATGACTTTTTTGTAATAAATATTACTGTAATAATTTTATATATATATATATATATATATATATATATATATATATATTAATTTCAGCGGATTTTCAGGTTACGAGGGGTCAATACTGTTGGACTAAAGTCTGGATTCCTCACAGAAAAAAATCCCTTATTTTGAATCCCTGCCTAAATGCGATCCTTGAGAAAGTCTTCAGGCCGTATTCTTATTTTATTTTGCTTAATTTTGATTCTGTTTTCCTATTAACTTGTTTTTTATTACTAATTATATATATACACATACTCGTACACATAGAGGAAGAATTGTAATTTTTCGCTATTGTTCGCCAATATTACGTCAGGCATTTTATGCAGGGGGGTAACATCTTTATTAGGAAGTATGCAAGAAAGTTTTGGTGAGACTATTCCTTCTGATTTAGGTTATCCTGTAAATAAAGTAATGCTGCATATATTTTACATCAAAATAATGAAATTAAGAAAGATTTCTTACCGCTTATACTAATGTTCCTTCATATTGTTAATGTTTTACAAGATTTACTGTAATTTTTAATTCTTTGTTATTTGTTTCTACCTGATTTAATTGCAAAATAGCTAATTTGTCACAGTATAATGTGATCAACCAGTAAATTTGAATCCTTGTTAATTCTGGTTTCTTTGATATGTGTAGAGCAATTTTAAAAGACTTATTGATCTTTAACATCTTATTGATTCTATGATAATCATTATTTTTTATTTTATTTTGTAAACTTTTCTCTGGTATCTTTTTCAACTTTTTTTCTTTTTATTTTAGTATAAATATGGATGCTTCTCAAGAAAATCAGGTAAGTTTCTTTTTTTATTTTAAAAACTAATTATGTCAAAGGTATATTTATTTGTTATGACGGATTGGCTGCATACAAAATTGTGTATATATTATAAGTTACATATTTGATAATTGCTACATTTGAAAATGTGTTTAGTAAATCTCACTTACTTTGTCTAATGTGAACATATTCAAAATTATATTTCATCATAATATTTCATAATTTTATCTGATAAGATAAAAAACAAAATTACTAGTGTTTTTTTTTTTTTGTTGTTGTTGTTGTTTTTTTTTTTTTTTTTTTTTTTTGTATAGAGTTGAAAAGGAGTGTGATCATTGACTATGATTTGGTTGGTGTGACATCCCATCATGTTGATGGTTTCCTGCTGCATGTTTCATTTAAATTATTTATTTGTACATATTTTAGTGTTTAAATATACATATCTATGTTTAAGCTTCTGAGTCTTGTCTATGCATGCTCATCCAAAATAAATAAATTATGGTGACTTACTAGCATTTCTCAATAACCTAAGACTGTATGGTATAAATAGTATTGAAATAAAGGACTTCATTAACGTGAAATTAAACTATGAAGTCTTATAAGAATAGCAATAATTGCACATGAATTTGAATGCATTAGGGGAACCATTAATGTGTATCCTTTTCTTCATTGTTTACTTAACAGATATCTTTATTTCTTATTGTTCATGGATTTTTTTATAAATCATAGTAAAGCAATTAAAAATATATATTGATCTATGTTTAATTTTATGTAGATATTAATCAAGTTCCTGTTATTGTTTCAGTATAATATCTGCTTTAAGATCTATTTATCTCTCATTCATCCAAGTAAGAAAGGAAAAACAAAAATACTTAGTTTAAACATAGCGTATATAAATTTTTCGGCAGAAACATATAGCTCCCAAATCATATCCATGTAGAATTTTTATAAGTGTAACAATTGTGAATGCATTAGGGAAAAACATTAGAAATATGAATGCTTGTGGCATATATTTATTCCTGATTTCACAGGAACTACTTAATAAATGAGTATCTCTTGTGACAGATAAGTTAAAAAATATTTTTTAAAGGAGTCTCACCAGTAATTATGGAGTAAAAGGATTCATTTGTTGAATTAATCAGGCATAAAGATTGCATATTTTGACCAGAATGAATTCCAGATTTCTTTTGCTTCAGTTATTTTTTTAGTGTTACTTAGAGCATTAATAAACTCCACAACTCAATTGCAGGAGAAAATGAAAATCTTACATCCTTCTTATATAGTACTGTTTAAATTTTGCCAGAAAGGAACCTTCCATTAAATTATGGGTCTTTATATTGGTGATGATAGGCATATGTTGTTCTTTGAGAAATCAAATTTGAACATCTTTTGCAACATTTGTGCATTTTGTAAATTTGGCTTTTCTTAACAATGGTAACATGCAGATTTTATTTTTCTTAGTAAAATGTGTGTTTCTTTGCATCTTGTCTTTCTCCATTTATTATTACAGGATAATGTTTTTGAATCTGTATTCTTTATAATTCTTATTATTTTCTGAACAACCTAAAAGAAAAACAAATCTTTAAGAATAAAAATATTTGTTAAGTATTATATTTTTTGACGAAAGTGTAAAAGCTGTACGAGAGAGATAATTCAAATACTGCATTTTTTTCTCATTATTGCATCATAAATAGTAGATCTGATAGTGAAATTAAAATGTATTAAATAATGTTTATTCCTAAAAATAACTATATCCATTTGATATGGATATTCATTTATTTTATGTTTAGATATAGACAAATAAAAATTTCTTTGAATGTGATACTTTTATTGTAAGTTGAAATGAAAAGACATAAAAATTAATGAAAATCTTATCATTTTATTAGTTTTTTATAACTTTTTTAAAAATATATCTTGCAAACTATATTTTATAAGTTTCATATTAAGCTTATTTTCCTCGTATATTTTCATCTATTTAGAATATTGTATAAAGAATTCTGTAAGATTAATTAATGTATGGTTTGTTTCTGCTTTAAAAAAAAAATCAATATGAATTTTTTTCCTAGAATAATGCTGCCAATGTAGACTCTGGAGCTCAGTTGGAAACCATTACAGAACCTGTCCAAGAATCTACAGAAAATAAAGAGAATCAGGCTGAAGGCAAAAATGAAAATTCTAAAACAGATGATGATTCATTAGATGACATCTGTGTTATAGATGCAGCAACATCAATACTTGATGAAACTTTTTCTATTGATGATCCAGACTTGGTTATTCCTGACCATATAAATGATGCTTATAAAGATATTATGATTGTTTGCAGTACTACTGCACAGAACATTAGAAAAACTATCTCAGAAGTTTTGAGTTCTCGGGAAGGAGTTGTTATAACTGAAGTAGATCCAGCAACTGAGCTGGAGGAAAGTTTAAATAAGAAGATTGCTGATTTTGAAAAAATTGTTAGCGGATCTTTTGAATCAGATGAAAAGGCTGAGGCAAATAGTGGAAACTCGGTTCAAGATAATAATATTGAAATTGTTGCAGAAGAAAATAAGGATCCTGCAAATGTTGATGTTAATTCTACAGAAATTAATGCTGAAAAAAGTTCTGATATTTCTACAGAAAGCACCAAAGTCACTGCTGATGTTTCAAACAATGTCACTGTTAAAACAGATTTAAAAGATTCTGTTTCAGATGATAAGAAGAAGGAAATAATTCCCGAAGCATTTTCAAATAGTACAAAATCAATCCCAACAAAACAAAATCAGGTGAGTTTGAACTCTAAATTATTTATTCTGAATATGTTTTTTTTTAATTGAAAGTAAGTAAAGGAAATGAAAAATTTTGCTAATTAACATTTTTTATGAATGTCATAGCTGTATAATAGTGCTGTGTTCATACTTTTAAAAGATATAAAGTTGCTGTCAGGGATGATTGTGCTCAGATTTTATTTGAAATTTCAAATTTTCAACTTTCTTAAATCTGCAATTTCTGAATTTTTCTTTTTTTTAATTCTAAAATATGTTAAGATATTGTGTAACTTTATATCAAGTTCCACATTGAATTCAAATACTTGTCTGAGCAAATCTATAAAATTCCATTTTAAAATATGCATGGATGAATATGTATTGCATCTTTTTAAATTATTCAAAATTATTTTGAATTTTTTGTAATCATGCTACTTTTTAAAATTTTTGAAATGGAGCCACAATCATCCTTGATTAGTGCATTTACCATGTGCTAATGATCAATGTACTGTTTAATTACCATGCTGTATAATGACGAAAATATATCAGAATTTCTGTGTAATTGGATCTTTTTAAAAGATGTGGGGAGTTGCATAAAATAAGCTAGAATAATCTTGCTTTAAAGCGGATTTAAACAATAATTCAGGAAATGTATATTTTTTATTTCAAAATTCAATCAGTCTTCAGCAGACTTTAAAAAAATCATATATATATATATATATATATATATATATATCATATGGCTTTTTGTCCTGGGGAGTCTTGAAGATTATTTTTGATGGACTTAAATAAATTTTTCACAAAAATGTTTATTTTTTAAAAAACTTTTGAGACAGAACAAAACATTATTTCTTTAATCTGAACAGCAATAGCAAATAAAACCTGCAAATAATACTTAAATGCAATATTATTTCTTTTGGTTATTTTAATTTTGTTTTTTAATGGATTAAAAAGGGTTTTTTTTTTCATGGAAAGTTAATAAAATTACAATATTTATTCTACTTAAATTTTTATGCATTTGGGCAAAGTGAAGAAATTTTGATTTAATGAATGGTGATTATTTCTTCTAAAGATTTCCATATTTTAATAGAAAAGAATTCTGTAAATAAGAATATCTTTCTGCAATATTTTAAACATTTTGTAGCCTTTTTTTACTATCCCATTTTTAATATTAAATATTGTTTTAAAAATTAAATTTGTTTCCAAATTGTGTGTTACTATCTTTTATATTTAATATAGTTAAATCAATTTAGTTTGTTACAGATCCAAGATCCTCCTTTTGGAAAAAATTGAATGAAAAGTAATCTGAAGATTCTTTTATGTACATATGTAATATATTTACATAAAAGAATCTTCATATTATTTTCATTAAATTTTAGAATGTTGAAATACTACATATTATGTAAATATATGTACTTTTATTGAATTTTTTATTTCATTAAAATAACTAACAATTACTCATTAAAATCATGGGGATAAGTAAATATTGAAAAAGATTTTGGGTAATGTTTATTTTATTTATTTAATGAATATTTAATGAATGGTGATTATACGTTTGTGTTTTGTATAGCTTCAGTTTGATTAATTCTAAAGAAAAATGCTTTAGGAACGGTTTTCAATGATATTGAAGATGATTTTAGTGTGAATTAGTTCCAACTTGGGACCTTTCAGCATCTTCCATTTGGGAGAAACTGAAAAAACAAAACTTATGGTATATTCCCTATGGGAAAAGTCCTTCTTCAACGGAATTTTTCAGTACTAAATGCTGAGTCGAATACAAATATATATATATAATATGAAAGCTTATGATCCTTAGATATGTCTTAAGTCAATTGCCTTTCATTTCTCTTTCTCTTTTTTCAAAGAAATGAAAAAACAGAACTTTTGTTTGTTCTCTTCTGAAAAATCCAGTGTCAGAGGTTTCTAACTTCAAACTTCTTAATTGATTTTTAAAAAAATATTTACTAATGCTTAGGGCTCTCATTAAGACATTAATTTTTATCTACCCCCTCCCCTGCCTCTCAGTTTTTATAGATTTTGCTAATTCTTTAACATAGTCTCAATAACTGGAATCATTGCCTCAACATAGTCTCAATATCAATAATCACAGCCAATTTGATAGTTTTGTTACTTCAAAATATAGCTAACTAATCAAAATACTCAATCATTACTGTGGAATTTTCTTAATATAACTGTTTTTTATCAGCTTGCAAAATGTCAAAATTAATTAGAAAATCTGACCAGTTGATAAGTTTGGGAGCTTGCTAAATCTTATGAAAGAGATGTAGGAAAAATATTAAATCTGAATGAATGGTTTTGAAATTTCTCTCATAGTAGTTAAAAAAAGGACACCTCTCATTTATATGATATTTATATCACCGTTGGTAACATTGATATAAATAAAAATTGTCAAAATTGGTACAGTGTTTGTACCTGGAGAAATGATCCTTTAGGTTTTCCAATTATTTTAAATGTGTTGGTTGTAGACAAACAGGTGACCATCAAAAGTGGCTTGTAATATTTATTTGAACATAATTGTATGGTATCTTTTTTATATGTTTTCACTAATGCTTCTATTAATATATTTTCTTTGAGCAACTAAATAAAATTTAATAAGCTGAAGATTAATTATTGTCTTTATATAACATTATCAATAAAATATGTTTTATTTTTAAAAAAATGTATTTTATATTTTAAGCATAATGAAATTAAATCACAATAATTGCTGCTGTTACATTATAAGAATTTTTATTCAACATATTCTTGTCTTTATATGATTTAAAAATAAGTAAGATATTTTTATCATTTTCCAGTCATCTGATTCTCTAAGAGAAATGCTTAAGAATATATCTATTGAAGAGGAAAAAGTCTCCAAAAAGCAAAAAAATGTCAACTCTAAAAAGAAAGGAGAAAAGACTATTGGTAAAAATAATTAATTACTATAATATTTAATTTTCATTTTTGTTCTTTGATTTAGTTATGTATACATGTGTTGAAATTATATAGTTTTTCCTTTCAGATCAGATATTGAAATCACTAGGGAATGGAACTGCTGAAGAAAAGCTGCATTTATTGTGTAAAAAGCATTTAGAAGTAGGAGAAGAACTTCGTTTGCTGGACCCAAGATTTAAGCAACTAGAAAGACAGATTATTACTCAACAAAGAGAAAAAGAACAATTGCAAGCAGAAAATAATCGACTTATACTTGCCAAGTCAAGATTGGAAGGTTTATGTCGAGAATTGCAAAGGCAAAGCAAGGCTATTAAAGTAAATATACATTTGATTATATATTATTCTGTTCTTGTTTTCCATTTATAAATATACAATTTTGGTATAACACTACAAATTGGTTCATCATTGTGTTCTGTTTTCCTTTAGTTTTTAATGTTAATTTCTAGGTTAAAATTTTACTCTGAATTTTGAAAGATAAATCAAATTATTATGAATTGCTTTCAAATGAAGAGTATGGCACTTGAAACTGCACATTTTTCATCACTCTTCAGCTATACAGAAATAAAAATATTTACATCTCTATAGTTTCAGCTTTTCCCAATTTTGCAAAAAAGGGGGATATAATAGTCCAACCTCTATAAATTGATATTCAGATTTCCTGAGGGGGAAAAAAAATCCAGTGTTTTGAAATTTTGATGCACTGAGATTTCCTTATGGTCAGAACAGTTCCCTACATATTCCTTCTTCATATCACTTTTACCCATTTAAATATTAATTTGTAAATCTTCCCAAAATTCTAAGGAGTTAAATTATATCTTATTTATGCCAATACTTTTAAAAGTTTTAATGATTGGATCACTTTTTTTTTCAAAATTTTTAATATTGTATTTATTAAAATGTACTTTATGCAATTTTTTTCTTTTTCCCTTGCTTCTTAAATCATTTCTTGAAGTGAATTTCTTTGTCACAAAGATTGCTATTTAGCGACCGTATTCACTATAAGAAGTTTGAAGTAAAACTGTCATCCAAGTTAGTAAAGGAACTTGTATGACTTGTAGAATCTAAGAATAACATATGGTTTAGTAATTAGTATTTATTATTATCATAACTATTAATGAGCACCTCCTAAAGCAATTGGTTATGCACAAAACAATATGCAAAAATTGACTCTTTTAACCGGTGATGTTTTGAGAAGAACAAGTGAAGAGAAATGTCATCATATGCAGGATTGACCTGTTGAGTAGTTATTTGAAATGGATCCATATTTCTACATAGGAGATACTTAGGCCAGATAGTGTTGTTGAACTTGACTTCCAAAGATTTGAATATGTTCCCATGAAGTTTCATTGGTTGAAATTGTGTCTCTAGCAAATATTATGGGGCTAAATTTTACATGCAACGCCATCGATGAGCTTCGGAAGAATATAACTAGAACCATAGAACTTGTGGAGTGCATTCTATGTTGCAGCAAAAAATTGCAGATGAGATTTGATCAATCGCTAAGCAGAGTGGGAGAAATAGTAACACCAGCAGAGCAACAGCCATCCAATCATACAAGAGAGATGCTAAATGCATTGGGAATTGTATTATACAATGAAATCCATCGCCTAATAAAGCAGTAATACTGTGTCACATTTTTGTCAATTTTTGAAAGGTAGCTAAAAATACATATATCTTTAGATAACTTTCTTGTAAAAAATAAAAAATGTGCATTATAAATATTAAATTACATAATTATAATTTTTTAAATATTTTTTTCATAATGCAACACAGTGTTCGGTTTTACACAGATACTTGTGTGTAGGGGGGAGTTCCTCTTAATGAATATTTTAAATTACAAATAAAATTTGGGTGTGATTTATGTTTGTTAAACAAAATTCCAGTATACTTTTTTGTAAGCAGCTTTCTAGTTTTCTGTTTAATTTCTATTGCTATGGAAATAGGTTAAACAGCTCTTTTTATTATTATTTAAATTTTATTAGTATCCTTTCTTAAGTATGAAATAGTACTTTTCACTGTAGTTAATATAGATAAAAATGTTATATGAAATGCAGAAATTTATTTTCTAATAAAACTTTGATGTTCCTGATAAACTGAGTAAAGATTTTTAATTTAGTACATGCAATATTTACAAAGTTTAATGCTTACTGAAATGGTATACTTTAAAAATATATTTGTAACCTGTAGTTTTTCTTATTGGAAATTCATGCATTATCATTCATCAGAAATAAATAATAAACCATCTGTTGGCATGGTACATTTCTGTAGAAATGCAGATTTCAGCGTTTCTTATTGTTGAGATTGATTAATTTTCTTTTATACAATAATACATTTTACTGCTCAGTTAATCATTTTTTTATGAAATTCAACTTTTTATATTAAACCTATGTTATGTCTGATCTGCTTATCTCAGAAATTTTAAGGAAAGTTATCTGCATGTTTTATTTCTATTTAAAAAAATTCTAAGTATTGTTTTTAAAAAATATTTTGAAATTATACTTTAGAATTGCTACCTCATAGTTATTAAATTTGACTCTTTAAATTTAATTTTTTTTTAAATTTCATTTTGGTTTTTAAAGTTTTTTCAGTGTTTTGGATTATACCTAAAGTAAATTTGAAAATTTGGGGTGTGGATGGGGGGAGTCAATAAGAAATTTTATTAACTAGTAATTTATTATATTAAACTTAATTACATTTTACTCACATTTTATTATCTTTTAAAATAGGAAGAAAGTCTGCTTCGCATCAAGGCAGAAGAAGAAAAAAGGAAAGAAATAGCTAATAAGTTTCAGTCCACTCTTAATGATATAAGTGCTTTAATGCAAGAAAATTCCAAGAAAAATGTTCAACTCAGACAAGAAAATGCGGAATTAGCTACTAAACTAAAAAGTTTAGTAGACAACTATGAAGTTTGGGAGCAAGTAAGAATATTTTTTCATATATAGTTAAGTTTGCATGCATATGAAATTTCAAATGAAACTCCAAAAATATAAATAACTTTTGAATTATCAAATATATGTGTGTGTGTGTGTTAATGTTATCTAAAATTCAAATTTGTGTTTTAGACATGTTCTCCTCAAGCGATTAAAATAAAAATTTGAAACATATCTGCATTTGTAGTCACAAAAATCCACACCAAATTTAATATGTGTAAGTTATCACGTTTTTGAATTATTGAGTTTATATGTTTCTGAAAGTACAAACCGACAGTCAACTTGCGGTTGGATTTGACTCAAAATATGACAGGTGCATACACAATAAATCTGAGTACCGAATTTTGCCTATCTAGCTCTCTTCGTTTTAAGTATTGTGTTAATTTATATTGGAATAGCTGGACTTCCTCTAAACAGATTTTACTCAAAATCTGACAGAAATCTGTAACATTAGTGTAAAAACCGTATACCAAATTCCGTCCGTCTATCTCAAAGCGTTTTTGTTGTTATCTTAGTCATAGACAGACAAACATTCTCCAAAAAATTGTATTTTTCGAACTCAAGGAGGTCTAAAACATGGAGATTAGTCAAAATCTCGAGTTTGACTTTTTTGACGATTACTACTCATCTATACCACATACATGAGAAAGTAAAATGACTAAAGACATGAAAAAAATTATCAAAATGTATTTCCTAATTTTTCAGATACCTAATTTGGTAACTGTAAAAATACTGGTCTTGATGAAACAAGAAAATAATTTCTTGAATAATAAATACTTTACTCTCGAGTTGCAAATTCAACAAATGTATATTAATCTGTGACACAGGTAAGCATTGCCTCACCACTGCAATGCATAATTACTTGAAAGTATGCACATTACACGTGCTTTCTTTTACTTTCAGTATTACCACAAACAAGTGCATCAAAATTAAAATTGTGACACCATTCATTGTCTACCTCTTGACTTTCCCCACCCTATATATATATGTATATATATAGGGTGGAATATCTCAAGATATATATATATATATAAATATATGTTATATCTTGAGATAAAGGGATTTTGAAAATTGCAATGTGTAATATATTCAGTTCTATGAAGGAGATAAAACTTTTTTGATTATCGAGTTTTTGCTTTTTATTAACTGTAAACAAGTCTGTAAATAGACCAGAATTCAATTTAAAAAATTAAATATGCATGATTAATTGTAAAATCTAAAGAAATGAATGCTATAAAATTGCAATTTTATTCAATTCTATTTTTAGCTCAAGTGATATATATGTTTAGAATTCTCTTAATTAACCTTTTATTAGTAATTTAAAAATAGTTAATTAGTTCAATGAAAGTTTATCTTGCTTAATCTATTATATATTTTGTTATGTCAGAATTTATTTCTGCATTTGGGAAATTTAAAGAAAACAGTTTTTATAAATTCATGTCAAATTACTTGTATTTTTTCAGCATATGTCCAAGATTGTTCAACAGAAGGAATTAGAAACTCAACTTGCTAAAGCAAAACATGCCAAAGTTAATTTACTCTTAAAGCAAGAAACTGAAAAGTTCCTTCGAGAAAAGCAGGCTCTTCTAGAAAACTTAAGTGAATTACAAAAGCGGTGTACCTTACTTACAACAAATGAGTTGCAGTTACGAACTGAATTAGGTGATTATACCTCAAAATATGAAGAATTTCAAAATGTCCTCAGCAATAGTAGTAAGGTTTTTGCTACTTTCAAGAACGATATGGAGTCAGTAAGTTTTTTCTATCATCAATCTCTTTTTAAAATATATAAATATTTTGTATGTGATATATAAATTTTAATAAGATAGTCATGTCCTATTAAATCTGTAAAGATGTCATTATTTATTTTTTGCTATTTGAAAACGTTATGCCATTTTTTAATAAGAAAAGAAATTCCCAATAAAAAAATATCTTTTTTGATAGTTGGTATCTTAAAAAAGAATTTTCAGGGGAAAATATTCTGCTTTTGCATAGTATGATTTTAGAATTTCAGTCTTCTAGTATTCCATAAGCTGTTTTTATAAGGTTGCTACATTTTATTGATTCATTTGACCTTTTTATCCATAAAATTTCATGAATTATACCTATGTTTATCTTTAGTTTCTACAGTGAATCCCCCCTTTTCTGTTGACATGCATATGGTTCTTTCTTAAAAGTGTTAGGATACTGTAATAAAAATTATAAAAAAAAATTAATTAGTATATGTTGTTAAATTTTGTTTATTTTTTTCCTGAAATAGAAGAAATTAATTATAATGTATTTTGTAATTATAATGGAAATGTAGTATGATATTTTAATTGTCTTAGTTTATATGAAAGATTAATTTTGTAATGTCCAGATTTATTTACATTATTGCTTTTATACCATATTTAATTTTTTCTAAACCTTTTACATTAAACTGTTTGTTTATGGAAGTTTGCTGAATAAATTGTAAACATCAAAATAGTATAATTTTGGCTTTTAAATATTACTTTGAAGTTATATATTAACTATTGCATAATACATCCTTCATTAGGATTTAAATATATTGTTCTATAATTTCAGACTTCCAAAAAAATCAAGAAACTAGAAAAGGAAACAAATGTATACAAACAAAAATGGGAAAGTAGTAATAATGCTTTATTGGAAATGATAAATCATGTAAGTTTTTTGTCAATTTTATGAAAAATTTTCTTGTTCAACATGTTCAATATGATTGAAAATCTCACATTTGATAATGAATTATATATATCTTTCATTTATTTAAATTGCATACTTATGCATCTTTTTTTTCATTATGAGAAAGCTTTTCTAGTATTTTCTTATTTGTAATTAATTTATTGCCCTTTAATAGTTATAGTGAGTTAAAAAAGAAATAACCTAAGATTCTTTCTGAGATGAAATTTTGCTTTTGAAAAGGAATTTTGTTAATGAATCTTTAACTAAATTTAATGCCAACCATAAGCATTATTTCAAATCATATATTTTTATTTTATGTAGTTTACTAATTTGTAACATATAAATAATGATTGCAGAAAGATTACTTGTAGATGAATCTTTCAATTATTCTTATTTTGTAAATGATAAAACATTCTCATGTAAAGGTGTTTTTTTTTTTTATTATTATTATGTATTGTTCAAATATTTTCTGGTTCTTTTTAATGGAATAGAGGTTAAATGGGTGACTTTTATTTTTCTAAGAGAAATACTTTTCTATATTTTAACACAACACTATTTACAGAGTGGCATATTATCTGTAAACTACAATGATCATAATGCGAAAATCATTCAAAACAATTTTCAATGCAAAAAAGTAGGTGAGCTACTATATTTCAATCCATATACCTAGTCCATTAAATTTGATGCTTATCTCAAAAGAAGTTTTGAATTTATAATTAGGTTTTTAATTAATGAATAAAATTTAAGATTAATGAAATTTTAATGCTTTTTTTTTTTCTCAAAGAAAATATTTTTATGCTAGCATTCTTCCTGTAAAATATGGCATTAAAAAATCCATATATACAGATTGCAGTTGGAAATGTTGTGAAGCCCATCATGTTATATTTCAAGCTAGAGATTAAATTCTGCTTTAATTCATTATCAACAATTCACTTTCTCTAATCTAAATATTATTATTTATATTATATCCTGCTGTTTTATTATAATTGCAGAAATTTAATTTATGCTAGAAGTACTGTGATAAAATTTTAATTTCAGGAAAAAATGCATGAAGTCAAGATTGAAAAATATTGTTTCTCTATCCGTTTTCTTAAAATCCTCTAATTTGAAAATTAACAAAATTTATTTTAACTATATAGTATATAATTAATATAGTGCTATTTTATTTTAGAAAGAGAAACAAGATAAAGAGTTTGCAAATGCTCAGCAGAGAATAGCAACTTTAGAAAAACTCTGTAGGGCATTACAAGCTGAGAGAAATGAACTGCGGAATCAACTTAATACTCAGAATGCTAGTAAGGTTTTTTTTTAATTATTAATTATTATTACTCCCAGTAGTTTAATTTGTTTTTAACTAGCCACAACAAATGGAATTATTTTATATGATTTGATTATTCAAATATTAATTTAAATAAGGAATAAATTTTATAGTGCTTCGATTGTGTACTGTATATTTATTTTACTGTGTTTGTTTGTATATGCCTCATTCACTATAGAAAAAAAATTGTAGAATAAATAAAGATTACCTTTTTTTATGCTATATACATGTATATAGTATGATAAGTGAGAGCATACACCTTGTGATTTTTCAGAAATTTTAATTCATTTAAAATTAAGCTGAATTTTACGCATTTCAAAGTGTAAAAGTCTTTTTAACTATCCAATTTTATAGTCATGCAAATATATCTTTGTTACCCTGAAATTCAAACCATTTTCATTATAGCAGCATATGTTTGATTGCATTATTTCTTTCCATTTGTGAGAACTTTAAAAAAAAATCATATTTAATATCTGACTAATTTACAAGGTGAATAAAAAAAAAGGAATTTACAATACCTGAGAATTTAGAAGTCAGATAATTGCATATTTATGTTTTTAAAAGTACTTTGATGTTCCTAGCCTTGATCTCCATTAGAAAAGTTCATGTATTCAATAAAAAGAGCATATGTGAGACAAAATAACATAGCTTTAATGAATGACAATTTAATGAAATCATTTACATGAAAATATATCTAAATGATTTAGTTGAAATTAAATATAATCAATATCAATTGTGAATCATCTGGTCAACACAGATTGCAGGTCCTTGTGTATTTTAACTCTAGCTTGATTTGTGTTTAGCTGACCACCCCACTACCACTGAATGAAGCAATATTGACAGGAGTTCTAACTTGACTCTGAGCCAAATGGAAATTAAAGTTCAATATCATGGGAATTATTATTACACAATTCTAATATCACTTGCTGTAAACATTCTGTTTTTTAGCATCTTTTCAGTTTCTCTTTACTTCTCTGTCTCAATTCTTATAATCTAATATTAACATACAATGCCACTGTTGGGATACAAAATAAATGTTAAAAAATCATCACTTTTTATTCAGATTTTGCTTTTATATTTAATTTAATTTCTGTTATTGAAGGCTTTTGATTTCAATGATATTTATCAAATCTGTGACCGCTCTATGTATGTAACTCTAATTCATAATTATTTTCTTTTCTTAAAATGATAGCCAAGAAGTGAAAAAGTTAATATCATCCTGGGAGAGTTTGCATTTTTACCAGTACTTTAATCTGGTATTCATTGCTTGTATGAAAGTTGTTATAAATATAATTGAACATTTGTTGCTTAGTATTGCATCAGGCAGTGATTAATTTAGCTATTTGTTTGTTAGATAATCAAAATGATCACTTATTAGTGTATGCCATTATATCCTTAGACATTATTGATACTATTTGATTGCAATATTTTGTTAGATAATAATTATAATCTATATCCTTTCTGTTTTTATAATCTTATTTTTTTATTTATTTATTTACTTTAAGATTCTGAATCTGCAATAGCTCCGGATGTGCCTTCTCTTACACCTGAAACGGGAGTTGCTTGATTATGTGTTCCTACTGTTAAACTATTGTAAAAAGATGTGTTCCTTCTTTTATTTATGAAATAAGTGTGTGCATGTGTTTGTTTGTTTGTTTGTAGTTATTGTGTGGATATTTAAATAATTAAATATGATGGATTTGATTGTTAATACCAATATTATAACAAGTTTTTTTGTTTTTTATGCTAGTCTTATCACTTGAAACACAATAAGGGTTCATTTTGTGTATTTATGCATTTTGAATTATGTAAAATAAAATTATTTTCAATTGCAACAAATCTTCAGATTTTATTTTCAAACTTCGAATGATACTAAAATCATATTTCATGTAATTGTATAAAAGAAGTTTACTTTTATTTGAATAGTTGTATTTTGTGCAACTGTAAAAAAGTATTGTTTTATTTATGCATTTAAAGAATTCTGCTGGTCAGATAATTTGTCTGTTCACAAAATCACTTTTTTATGTTTTTCCTCTCATATCTTTCTCTACTTTTTGAAACTTTAATGCTTTATATTAATTGCTTACTTTTATATTCTACAAAATTCATTTTAAAAATTTTTTTCTTTGTCTTTGTCTGGTGTAAATTCATTGATATTAATTTTCCCATGATATTTACTGATACTTGTATAAAATGTTAAGTATAATTAATATACAATTTTACGAGTAACATCAATATTGTTACTTTGAACATAAAAAAATCTGGTGATCTTAAATTCAATTTAATAATTTATTGCAAAAAAGTCTGTATAATTATAAATTTCAGATGTAACTGATAATGTCTATATTAGTTATTTTTATCCATTTAGAGAAAAATAACTTTTTTAAAATTCAAATCAAATAACCTCAAAAATTTCTGGTTTTATTCTTTGAACTTGACTTACAAAATGTTAATTGGATTTGTTGCAAATTTGTTCAACACAGCTAATTTTTTTCTTTTGCAACTTTTTGATTTTTTTGGAAATCATTTATGAAAGAAAATATTTGTTTACTGTAGAATAATAATAATTTTTAAAAAGTCTTCATATTAATAATTTTCAAAATTCTATGGTTAATGAACTTGATGGAAAATACTTATTTTTGTGACAAATTTTGAAATGCCGGTTTTAATTCAATGAAGAAAATGTTATTTTCAGAACTTCATTTATGCATAGTTTGATGCTAGTTTAATAATTTTTGTGAAATATATATAAAAAATATTTTGTTATTTTCATTGTCCTTTGCTAATGTTTTATGGGGTTTAACTTTTTAAATAATTAAAGAATCTCTTATTATTGCTATGTTTCTTAGTGGATTGTTATGTATTATTTATTTGTAATAAAATTTGTGACACGAGAATGTATTGTTTGCTTTTTCCTACTTTTAAAAATTAAACTTTGGTAATAATGAAAGCTTTAAAAAAATGAAAAGCAATTTATCATATTTGTACTATAGTCCGTGTATTTTCTGTAGGTGGTTCAAGATCACATTTTCTACCTCGTTATTGGGTATTAGTAATGCATTAGAAAAGGGGAACCTTGAACCGCCTACAGAAAATACACAGACATTATTAAAATGCTGTGCTAATACTTGGAAAAAAATTTAATATCAATTTTTCAATTAGTAGATGTGTTTTTAATTTACTTTTGAGAATGATATTTATATCAATTTCAAAATCAAATTTTTGTTACAGATTCAAGAAAAAATAATGTCCCTACAGACTAAATAAATTTTAATTGTGAATTTGAAGGGGGGAAAAAATCTACCCTGTTTATTCTTTAAAAAACATTAATTTACTAAAATATAAAATGGAAAGCAGATATGCATCTTTGTCACATTTATTGAACAATGATTTTAAACCATGCAGGTAAAATAACTGGACTACTTAATATTTTTTTTTCCTTAAAAATATCATAATAAAAAATACATATATTGAAATATTGATTATAGTGGTGATAATTAAAACTCATCATTTGTTTAGGAATAAAATCATTATCTATAGTTCTTTTTATTGGAAATCCATCCAAGTAGATGATTTAATTAGTTGAACTTAGAAAATTTATTTGCAGAATGTGAAATTAAGAAATGGGAATTAGTATGATCAAATTACGTTACTATTATATTTGATGGAATTAAAAAGAATTTTAACTTTCAAAAGCACAGTTTAGGTACATTGAATTAAGTAATTATAGAGTTTTCATTTTAACTGTTTTGGCATTCAGAAGTTTTCAATAAACGAAAACATATTGATTATGTTGGTCAATAATATATTCAGTGTCCTTTAAAAACGTTGTAACTGATTCACTATGTTGTTAATTATCCTCATATAGGAAGATGATTATCTGACAGTTTATTTACTTCAATTTCAGATGTGCTTTGAAAGTGCCAGCTGGGGGGGGGGGGAGTAAATAATGTAATATTTTAGAAATTCTTTTGGAAAAATGTCTCTTTTTATATAACTGAAAATATTTAAAAGTTCGAGAAGGGTGTTTTTGTTTCTAGTGTAAGGTTTCTTTCTCCCTCTCTTTATTTGTTTACTGCATTTCTAAGATAATATTTAATCAATAACTTTTTTTGTTATTTCAAATATAAATAGAATAGTTTTTATTCTTCTTCATTGCAAACCCATGGTAATTGCATAAAAAAAAAAGAAAGTTGTTATTCCTTTTGAATTTTTTGGGAGATATATTTTATATGCTGCTTTGCCAACCAGTTTTTTTTAAATTGGTGTTCAAACATGATTATCTTCATAAAAAATTATATTATATTCTGATATTCATCTTAGATGAATTTGTTTTTTATTTAACTTTAAACTGGAAGCAAGGATTTTTTTTACCCCGCGTTTTTTAAAGAAAATCATTGATTAAAAATTACAATTCAAACAAATCCTATACATCTCTTGTTTATATGATAAAATAAACATATATATGCTAATTTCTACCCATAATTTTCAGTTAAAATCAAAACGACTTGATTAAAACTGAATATTTGGTCAATCTTGAATAGAAAGCAACTAGATTTTCTGTACGAATCCAACATAGTTGGTTACGTTTAATAAGATAGCACATGAAGTAACTGATATTTAGTATGTGTTCTTTCTGTTATTTGCTGTTCATTGTATGCTAGCTTAGAAATTCTTCATTAATTAAGTTCCTGAGAAAAATTCTTCTTTATCATCATAATACACTTTGCAACCTGGACACAGGCGATGGAACCATGATTTCCTTCGTTTTTTATTTTTATTTTTTTCGAGTTTATTGTCGGGCTCTTGTGTGGAGTTTAATGAGATTTCTGTGAAACTGGAACTTTCAACCAAAGTTTCATTATCCTTATCTAACCCTAAATTTTTTGAAAAATCCTCATTAATTTGTTCATTGTTTATTTCCTCATATTTTAATAAAACATCTTTAATTGATTGAAAATCACTTTCTGACTTTTCGTATTCCGTATCTTCCATTTTGCTTAACTTAATCTCTAATGGAATTGATTCGTTTTCTGTCCTTCCGTCTGGGAGTGGAATGTCTTCATTTGGAAAATATCCAGTGGTTTCACATTTGGTATTTAAATCCAATCTTTCCATTATAGCACATACAGAAGAATCTCTTTTACACTTGAAAATATCGGTCTCATGCACTAGACTTTCGGTATTTTTACTTTCTGATGTATTTCCTATTTTTATTTCTCTATTTTTAGAGC
Organism: Argiope aurantia; assembly: GCA_026543865.1. NCBI lineage: Eukaryota > Metazoa > Arthropoda > Arachnida > Araneae > Araneidae > Argiope > Argiope aurantia. The sequence continues at coordinate 68,332 of JAPMOR010104652.1, forward strand.
CTTTTTCAATATCAAACTTTTCTGGCTTAAATGTTAATGTATCGCCATGGTAGAATTTTGCATCTTTGTTTAAGCTTTCTGTTTGACTCGTTACTCTTCGTTTTTGAACATCAGAACACATTTTATAATTTAAGGACAAAGAGGAATTTCTTTGTCCCAAGTAACTGTCACTTTTGTTAGGCAGGAAAGTCAATCCAACATTAATGTCGGATAAGAAGCCAGGATGATAAGTTAGAGATTTTGCTGATAATAAAAGGTCTCTTTTCAATGGACTATAAGTGTCTTCTGTGAGTGAATTGTTCGTTTCTGAATTATCCGCTTTCTGTAAGGTATCGCTTAGTTCCGATTCATTGCATGAAAAAGAATATCCTTCCGAAAATGAAAATGGCTCTATTATAGCTTCGTTAATATTTTTATCTCTGTTCATTGCACAATATGATCTTTCAGAATCTTTTTCTGTGGAATCAATTAAAACTGCGTTACTAACGTCAGATGAGACAGTTATATGGCTATACCATGATCGGTCAGTTAAGCTCAATCGATACTGGTTGAGTCTAGAATCACTTTTGGCAGAAATATAATGAGAAATTGTCGAATCGGAATGACTTCTCCGAAATTTGGTATTACGGTTTTTATAAAAGTTGAAATGTGTTATTTTGTTTATTCCTGGATCAAGCAAATAGTGAGCTCCGGTTCCATGGTTTTCTGTATTTGATAAAGAGATTTGGTTAAAGCTACCTTTAATCCAGCTACTGTCACTTAAGTTCTGATTATTTGATTCCATTTCAAAGTCTGATTCGCACCGTTCACTGCCTTCGTCGGATTCCCAGTTACTTTTCTTGATTTCTGGTAATGAATTATAATTAATTTCTTTATTATCCGTCCTTATTTCATTTCGTACCGTACCGATTGAATCGCCTGTTGAAAAACTTGATGATGTAGAAAGTTTATTCGTAGTAGCTTTAAGAATGTACTTCTCGGTTATGTTCGTATTGTTTCTCACAGAAGTTATGCTCTCTCGACTTTCGTCATTTAGAAAATATTTTTCGCTTTGTTTTTCTTCATCTTGAAACATTCCGATACAATCACCAGTTGAATATTCTAAATTCGAAGAAAGCTTATCGGTCTCTTTTGCATCATCCTTCTGAATTTCCCAGAATTCTTCGTTAGGAGTTATGTTCTTGAAAGAATCGCAATTTATTGCAGCCTTTTCATTTTGCATTTCAGTGTGTTTAGATTCATTGTCAGAAATTTCTTTTACTGGTAAATTATCATTATTGTTTGATGAGTCAGGTATATCAGAAGAATTTGTGAGGTGCATTGCATTATTTAGCTTGTGTTTATTTCTATCTATTTCGAAGCAAAAATTATTTTTAATTATTTCGGGTGTATTATTTGTATCTTCAAACGACTGTTTTCCAGCCTTATTTGTTTCTTGGATATATTGTTCCATTACTTTATTCTCAAAATTCCAAACTTTTTCTTTCTTTATTTGCTTATCAAAAGTTTCATTATTTAAGATTTCTTGATTGTTTTGCTTATTATTTTGTAAGGAATTATGAAACATGCCACTCCTTGAACTGTTCTGTTCATTTGAAACGTAATTGAGATTGATAAATTTGTTCCACGGAAAATGCATCTTCAGATTATCTCTGTAACTATCAATCTCATTCGAGGGCAGCAATACTTTAGAAGAATCGCAAAGGCTTTTATTCTCAAATTCATCCTCTTCTGGTGAGTAAATTGTTTGAGGAACATAAAATTGCCATAATTTTCCAAAGTGCCGATCTGTTCTACTCCATGATCTTTGTAGAAAAGAGGAGACAGCTGCTATTTTAGCTGTGCGCCTGCTTTTTGGATCTAAGCAAAGAAATAAAGACAAAAAGTTTTGGAAAGAAATGAATGCATTCAAGGTAATGAATGATCCTCTATTAGCTTCAATGAGAATACCATAATGGAGATTTGCTACCCTTTGGAGTAACTCATCATTACTACATGTTTCTGGCATAGCATGCCCTGTAAAGATTTGAAGCATCATCACGCCACATGCCCACATTTCTGCAGCTATTGCATTAAAATTATTGGACGAATCGCTAAGTTCTGGAGCTCGATATAGGGAAGGGACAGCTACATTGCATTTCATAGCCCTCGCAGCTAAAGTCAAGCAACTGAAATCACCAATGACAGCTTTATCTGTCTGACTATATATGAATACATTCGCATCGTTAAGATTCATTAAACATAAACGTTTGTCATGTAAATAATCCAAACCCCATAAAACATCTTCTGCATAAGACTTCTTCCTTTCAAAACAGTTCGGAGCCCGAAGGAATTCATCCTCGTGAATAATATCTCTTAAACTCTTTTCTAATACGATTGACATGTAAACACTCACCTTTTCGCTAATTGACACGACATCGAAAAGTGGTGCCAAGTTTTCGTGCTGAAGTCGTGGCCAATGATAGGCTTCTCCTTCTCTGGGTGATGCTATTAATTTACCAGAAACTTCGCGGCCATTTCGTATATCTTCAAATATAATATTCGTAATAAAATTTCCAGTTGCTTTCAAGCATTTTAATTCGTAATTTTTGCTTCCTCTATGTTTCCATAAATATCTGATTTCAGATGCTTTAAAAACCGTTTTATCCATCTTAATAATATTTTTGCAAAGAATAGATGAGCAGTATCGTTTGATTTCTTTTCGTACTGCCAATCAACTAATACAAATTTGGATAATTTGATAACTTTATTTTCATTATAGCTTACTCTGTGAAATAATTCGATTCAAGGTGAATTCAACTTGAGAAAAATAATAAAATATTTTCAGTTTAAAACTGACTAACATCTTTAATTGATAAGATCAAGTGCAATGTTTATTTAAAATTTATTTATTCCAATTTAAATCAAAATAGGTATATATTGAATATTAAAACCACATTATGAATGAAAGCGCTATGGTTCAATAAAAATCTGGAATAATTTTAAATTCCAATTGATATTTTTTTTCGGTAATTAATCAATTTAATAATTTTCCACATAATATAAGAAAATTACAGATTACAAATAAAATTAACATCTAGAATTTCAAGATGTTGCTTACTTTCTTCATCATATCTACTTTTGTTTTATTTTTCGGCATTTTTTGATTAAAAAATTGTTTTGATTTTTTTTAGTACACTGATAAAAGCACGTTCGTTAAGGGGAAAAAAAGGTTTTTAAGATATATTCTTTACTTTTTAGTTTTTAGCCTAGAATAATATCTCATAATTTAGTGTTATAATTATTAAGGAATATTAACCAATTCAACTGTTCCAACAGCTATTTCTTTAAAATGTCAACTTCAACTGAACATTTTAATTTCTTTTAATTTTGTTCCTTTTTAAAATATTCAATTCATAATTTCTTGCCTTAAAATATTATCCGTTCGTCAGTAAGTGCAGTCTTTATCTTTTGACGAATGCTTTCTATTCTGTTAGAATAGCTTTTAGAAAAACAATATCTTATGAAACAAGAATATCTTATGTATTATTGATTAAATTCAGAGACTTAAATTAAATAAAACTCTAATAGATAATTAAATTCTGAACTAATAACTAAATTGATAATAAATGTTTCAGAACTTTAGACCATTAAAGAGTGAAAATTGATCACAAAATGCTGATTTGACAAACATGAAAGATATGTCGAGACCGATTTTGCAGTAAAATAATTAGATGACTAATAGATATATGAATATCTAAAGATATTCTTGTATATAGAAAGAATATTCTTATATATAGAAAGAAAGATAAAAAGTTTTTAGACATATGAATTTCTAAAAAAATTCTTTAAAGAGATTTCTATTTCGAAACGTCGTATCAGAATAATATGTGTTTGGCCTAATGCATCATCACAATAATTACATTATCAGTATTATAATCGTCAAAATCACTCTTTCTTTATTAGCATCCTAGCAAGCCCTCTTTCTTTATTAATATTCACTATTCAAGAAGTAATTGTATGCCGAATTTGGTAGCTCTAAGTCTAGGCTTGAAGTGTGTTAATGATTATTGCACCGTGCAATTTACAGATACTGTTCGTTTCAGTATTCTGAGAGGACCACTTTTCGGCAGTTCTATCTCACTTAGGGGTGCCATTTCTGGAATACTTTATTGTTAAATGTGAACTTCTCCTCCTTTCCTTTCACCCCATTTTGCCGAATTAAACCCATCCTAACGCATGCGCAAAAGCGCGGAGGGTTTTAGAATTCGTTGGCAAACAATAGCATCCTCTCTCTTAAGAATATCTTGTTAAACATTTGGCAATGGGACAGATCTGTACAGACAGTCCCGCTCGTGTCATAAACGTCCAATAAATCATGCGTAGCTCTTTGAAAAAAAAGGGGTAGGGAGTGATTAGTATAGGTTTCCTAAAAACTCGTTATCTGCTGGCAAGAGTATTTGGTGAGAAAATGTATTGGTATTTTAACTAAATTTTGATGCTTAAACAAAAAGGAAAAGCTTATGTCTGTTTGTTTCAGTGTGTACGTGCTGGCTCTATACAAACCAGATCGTCTGACTTATGCCTATCAAATTTGGCAAATATATACTTTGGAGGGTAAAAAAGTAATTTTCGGAGCGATTTTCAAAAAATTATTTTTTAATGATACCAAATTTTTTACCGTATAGTTTTTCTTTTTATATTTAATACATTTTTTGAAATATTTTAAACATATTTTGCAACAATATATTTCATTGTTGAAAATGAAACTGAAAACCGATCGCACGAATAGTTCATCTTGTCTTTTGTTTTGTTGTTACGATATTTCATCATTTTTTTCTATTGTTGTTTCTAATGGCACTTGTCATAGGCAAGCCCATTGACTTTAAGCCAAGGGTGCGTCTCTTGTTTCTCAGCATCATCATCATCATCAAGGGCCAAAAGTACGTCTTAGCTACATACACGTCACAATCGTTTTTACGGGGCGAACTTCATGCATTTCATTCACTCATCCATAAATCGTAATTCAGACCTGAATCAGAGAACGATCACCCCTAATCCAGTACCTCCAGTGGTATTACTGTTGACATGGAGGACTTTATGACCACGACAGATTTATACGTGCGCCAGTCACCATACACCGGCGGATTCGAACTCACAACCTAAGGGATGTGAGTCCAACGCTCTACCAACCCGGCTACCACGGCCCTTTCATATATGTGGTTTAGACAAGTTTTTCTCAATCAGTTGGAACAAAGGTTTGACACAATACTGCACTTGTAGTCACAAAATCCCATAATTAATTTGATATATTTAAGGCATTGCGTTTTTGAGTTATCGCTTTTACTTGATACTGAAAGTATAGACCGACAACTGTCAACCCCTTCTTGAATTTGGCTCAAAATTTTATAGGTGTCTACACAGGAGATGTTAAATCTGTGTACCGAATTTCATCTATCTAGCTTTCTTTGTTTTGTAATTATCGTATTAACTTATATTCGAACAGCCGCGCAGGAAGACTTCCTCTAAATGGATTTTGTTCAAAATTTGATAAAAATTTGAAAATTTGGTTATAAAACGGTACACCAAATTTGAACACTCTAGCTCAAAGCATTTCTGAGTTATCTTTGTCACAGACATAGACATATAGACAGACGAACGTTTTCCAAAACTATGTTTTTCGAACTCAGCGACTAAAGCATGGAGTTTCGTCTAAATGTCGAGTTCGAGTTTGACTATTACTGCACTTTTCCTGTACTATGTATAAGAAAAAGTAAAGAACTGTTTCTAATAAGTAATATTTTTGGGTTCTTTTACAATCTCTAAAATCTTTTGATATTATTTATTGAGTGTACCCCTTTTGGAATTTTATCCAACTGCCTTTGATGCTGAAAATCCCATTTTCATTTTATGTCAATCAATCATTTAAAAGAAGAAAAAAAATGTTTGAAAATAAAATTATTATCATTGAGAACTTAATTTTTACTTTCTTGTATGCAAAGGGAAAGTATTATTATAATCATCAAAAAATTCGAACGAGATTCCGATGAATCTCTACTTTGGATACCTCCCTAATCCAAAAAATAGATTTTTGGAATTATGTCTTTCTTTGAACACGAACGTTTTGAGCTAGAAGGATAAAATATTTTATATGGATTTTTATTCTAAATTTGTAGATTTCGTCAAATTTTGAACGAAATCCATTCCTAGGAAGTCTGGCTATCCAACTATAAATTAAAATGAGAGCTACAAAGCGAAGATAGCTAGATAGAAAAATTCTTGAACACAGATTTAACATCTAAAGAGTAGGTAACTATTAATTTGGAAACATATTCTGCACATCGATCTTTATTTTCACAATTATTTAAATACGATAATTCACAAAAAACAAAGACTTAAATATATGAAATTTGGTTTTGTGATTACAATTGCAGTTCTGAGTGAAATTTTCGTTTCAATCATTCGGGAAGAAAAAGTTCCAAATTGTAAATTCGATTTTCGGATACTTGTGTGTACTAACAGCATCCCAAAGATGGAACCGCCAAAAATCTCTCATTAATTGACCTTTTCGTAGCTATTGTTCTCCAATGGCATATAGTTAGTAATACACAAGTATATTTATTAAGAAATATGCGAAAGTTGCGGGATAACAGCCCCACCTCACCCACTGGATGAATTTTTATTTATTTATTTATTTTACAATAATATGTTTCAAATTGTCAAGGAAAGATTTTAATTAATCTCTAATTAAAAATCTAAATGAAATTAGGAAATTATTTCTTAGTAAGCACATACTACCCACAAAGTAACTATCTATCCAATTTAATTTATCTAGATCCAATGGCATGTCATATAGCCTTTTTTGAATGATATTTGCAATTTACGTAACACATAACGCAATCAACAGATATGATCCCAGCCTATAAACCTTATCATGTTATTAGGAATTCAATAATTGGTTTCCGAAAATGAGATACCATTAATATTCAATAAACATCATTTTTAACATAATAAAGCGTGTTTAAAGATTTTAAATGATTAAAAAAGCAAAGAAAATATTATTATTATTATGCACGTCGATATCCCTAATATGGAATTAGGTGCAACTGCAAAATATTAAATATTTATTGAGCTTGCTTATTCTTCAAATCCATATTTTATGACAGAAAACAAATAAAAATAAACTACCTCGGCATTGTAAAAAGATATCTTCGGCATTCAACTATAACAAAAGGTAGCTCTTGATTGTAAACAATTTCGTCGACATTTTCCATCTTCAGTACTAATTTAAGTTACAAAGTATTGATTGACCTTGTATATCGTTTATTTAGTAGACTAATAGTGATAATGTGTTCTTTCATAAAATGTAATAAAAGTAATAGATTTTCAGAAAAATCGTTGTGCATTAAGGGAAAAAAAATTAAAAACTACGAATAATAAAATTTATTGTTTGTTGATTAGTTTGCCATTGTTAAAGATAATATATAAAGCTAATTTATTATGGATCATTTCAGCTGTTTATTAAGGACTGTTTTTATTTTTCAACACATTAGCGTTTTTATCGAAGAAAATCTTGTTATTGATTAAGTGAACTTCATTGGTTTTACAAATATTGCCAGTCCGCGTTTGGTAAGTAACATTTACGATAACTCGCCAATATGCTGATTGATTACTGTACTTTTTCGACTTACAACATATAGTTGGCTGTTACAAAGCTACTGTACGAAAAAAAACAAAAAAAGACAGCAGTATCTAGCCTTGACTAGAAAAATTGCAATTTTATGCTCATAATCAAATAAATCTAACCAAACGATTGTGCTTAGTATTATTATGATTGGAAGGAATTTAGCTCCGTAGGAAAGAAAAGAATTTTCTATGTTTTCTTTGATACTGTGATCTTCAACAAAATATTAGTATATCTCGATTTAACTTCATATATTTGAAGTTTTCATTTTTTTTTCTTACATTAAATAGTATCAAGAAAATTTGAAATTCACCAGAAGCTTTAGAAGTAATGAAATTTAGAATTTCATTTTTTTCTCGTGAAAAATATCCGAAAAAGTATCTTTAAATTTGGACATACAAAACTCTTTATTTCATCTGTTTCTTCGATTTTATTTCAGTTGAAAAACTAAACTAAATCTGTTCTGGATGCTGAGAATAAAAAATGGAAACTCATTTTGCGATAAAAATTCTGTATAAATTATGATAATTATTGTTGATAAACAATTTGAAATTAACTCTGAACGAAAGACTATGAAATAATATACGAACAGTGTAGAAGAAAAAAAACTGATGATTGGATATAAATCTAATAGCAATAAATTTAATTTGGTTTAACCAGCTTAGCTGAATAAAATGAAATCTTGAAGCTATGTGGATCTTTAACACTTCTGATTTAATTTCATAGGAAAGATTAGAAGAAAATAAAATCTATAATAGAAAAAAGAAGGAAAATAGTTGCCTCTTGAAAAAGAGCCATTAAAAAAAAAATCCTGTTTTTTACTTTTGATAGCAAACCAGATACAAATCAGTTTCTATTGAGAGAAGATTCGGGCAGTATCAACTTTATCTATAATGAAGATATTTGATTTCACAATCATGGAATAGAGATTTATAACTTCTCGATATTCAATCAATCGCATTCAAGAAAAATTTACTTTTATTGAAAGGAAGTAGAAAAATATATGCAAAATCATATGAAACGTGTTTTCATTTAAATTACCTAATTTCATTCAAACCTTTAAAAAATCTTTAAATACATTATGAATCTATCCGATGTCTTGGCACCTGCTGATTCAAAGATCAAACACCAATCTTATTTCATTCCTTCGAAATCAAAATGGCTCCTTAAGAAAAGATCCATGAAAAAGTTTCTTTTGGGAATTCTTAATTGGACAGGTCTCCTCGTAGATTCAGGCAGACGAGAAATAATCGTTTATGCATTTTTCATAATTGTAACTCTGATAAATGTGGGAGAATTTGTGATAATAGTTTTCAGTGTTGAGCCTGGCGGTATTTTTACCAGAATAATATTGCTCTCTACAATTAGTTTCGTTTTAACCTCTGTTACATGGCATTTTTTAAAGCAAAAAAAGAAGATTTTATCCAAATTGTTGAGTAAACTTACTGAAAAAGATTTATTCACACTTTCAAAACTTCAGATTTTCTTGTTATTTGTCATATTTTGCATGCCTACAGTAATGGCCATTCTAGATGTGTTTCAACCAAAACCAAGTCCGAACCTCATATATGGTTACGAAGTAAATCCCACAGTGAGTACCATATTCGAATTCAGCAAGATTTTATTGAGTTTTTTCGTACATCCAACTTGGGCAAATTTTGTATTATTCTTGTATTGCATGCTCTGCCAGCATATTTTTGAATTACTGCATCTTCTAACAAGAGAGGTAAAAAATTATGCCCCACAAAAGTTTACAATGAAACGTCAAATGGATATTTTGAAGTGTCAATCAAAAATCGTTGATGCTATTCATTTAATACAAGCTATATTCTCTATACCAACCTTTTTAATATCCATTGCACATTTCACAAATTGTATCGCTATTCTAGGTGTAATTGTCGTTGTTATTCCATTTGGTATGAATTCTACGATGACGATAGAATGGATTTTAATGTTAGTGAATTCATCTGGAGGTCTGTTGGCCTGTTTGTGGATGGCAGGAAGATTGCCACAGGAGGCAGAGAGATTAACAGAAGCTTTTCACATGAAAATAAATCAAAGATTACTGTCTTTAGGTAAGATCGATAAAATATGCATTGAAAAACACTTAGCAAAAAAATCCAGTTTTGTTTTGTCTGGATGTGATATTGTCTTTTTTAGAAAAAGCTCTATTATTGCCTTGGCTGGAACGATTCTCACTTATACAATTCTCCTTGTTACTAAGGTTTAAAGGGAAACTTCGTATAAATCTATATATAAATATTACGTAGATCACACTTTATATTAAATAAAAATTTAGAAAGTATTGAGTACCTAATACTTTTCATTCAAGTAGAATTTAGATTTGATTGTTAAAATTTCTGTGCATCATTCTATTCTAACATGTTACGAGGGTTGTTTGATAAGCCCGAGTATAAAATAAAATTATATATAATTTAGATATAAAACATTTTGTATATATACTCAATATATTCTTCGGTGGAATCGGGTCTCGAAAATGAAACCCTCCTGTTACAAAGCCGAGACCTTACCACCAGGCCACCGCGGCCCAACTTGATCCTTTAAGAGTTATGATTAATTAACCAGATGGAATGGTCTCCCCTAAACTTTCTTGCATAGTCTCTAATAAATATACTCACATATTATAAATAGCATACCATTGGCGAAAAATAGTTTCGAAAGAGCCTATTAAAGTACGATCATATTTCGCGATTCATTTCTGAGATATAGTTAAAACACAAACGTCTGAAAATTGATTGCGTATTTTGGACACCTTTTTTTCCGAATAATTAAAATCAAAATTTGACAAAGAACTACATTTATGGTTAAAAAATCACATACTGTATTTCATATGTTTATTTAAATTATTGTGTTAAGATCACGTGATATTTATTTTTATTCTCGTATAATTAATTGGATAATACATTTAT